>JACCGJ010022635.1:0-11416 GCA_013407085.1 Atriophallophorus winterbourni
ACGAAAGCTGGGCCTCCTTCGTTGCATAATTCCATGATGGCATCTATTACCAATTTGAACAAAAACTTGAGAAATTGGACATCCTTGTCGGACGCCACTTGTGGTGTGGAATATGGGTGAGAGTTCGTTGTAAACCCTAACGCATCCGGATGCATGATCATAAAGTGCACGTAGTGTTGACATACTTTTGCAGAATGCCTTTGCACAACAAGGTGTTAAACAGGACATTTCGATCGACTGAATCAAATGCTCCTTTGAAGTCTAAAAAGATGGCTATTGTCAGCTGTCGATAAGTGTGCCGCAGTTCTAAGATCCGTCGAAGATTAAAAATGTGATCGCGAAATGAGCAGAGGCACGGGGTTTCAGAAAGTGATCTGTAAATCCGCAAACAGAAAATGTTCCATGTTCAGCGCAGTCTTTTCTAAAGCTGGGATTGACAGACAGAAAGTTGTTAGGAGTGCATAGGGGAGGGGTCAGAAACAGTTTGAAAAGTAGGGCCAGTAGTAGCTTGTTTTCGCTTACCCGCCCTGCTGTATGCAGCAGATAAGGCGACCCTGTTTATCGTGCGCGACAGCCGATGCACAATGGAGTTGAATTTCGTAGTAATAGCCATGGATGCCAGGTCGCCAACTAAACATCGATATCAAGCCATTGTGGAAAATACCATTTCGTTGCATTTTTGAGGATTCAAAGATAAGCGTAGATGACCATTGGCCAATGTTTGCAATCATTGATTCTAAAGCATGTCGGTCAACTGAAGTACTGTGGTTTAGTGCAACGGCAACGTCGTCGGTATATTTAATACTAAGTGCAGAAGGGCTACAAGGAAGCCCAGAAATGTAAACAGAAAATAAAGTTATACTTCTATACTTCACCACTGTTTCAACCTGACAGTATCTTAGCCCACGTGCAGTCTCTGGCTGTGCGGCGCTTTGCCTGGATAAGGCTTGTGCTTTCATACGTACATACTGTTTCAATGATCACTGAACCAGATCTTACTGTCTCCATCTAATGACGGCAAACAGCCAGAAACCGGTAGGGTGTGTAAGAGATGGGGATGTGAGCGCCACAATGCATTAAAAATAGGGAAAGTTTTGCATTCTACAGGACGCGGCTCGGAATCATATCGCACTGGAGGCTTTGCCATTCAGGACAGTATATTAGAGATGACCTTCGAAGTAGGGTGGAATCCAACGAAAAATGTTTAAGAGAACACCACACTCAGACACTTTTTGGAGTAAGGAACTTCGTACAACACTATTTAACGCATTGGTATAATCCAGAAAACAAAGTTGTAGACCATTCGATTTACTGTCGGGAGAACGTGAAATATGATCCGTAAGCAAAGCGTTAGCAGCAACAATTGAACGATTCTTACGGTAGGCAAACTGGTAAGCATCATGTACCTGACAATCACTACTAATATTGTGCGACTATCTCCTGGAGGATAAGTCGTCTTCAATGAAGAGTCTTTGGAATTTGGGTACAAAGCGGCGTCCCCAGCAACACTCGGCGTTTGTTCGAATGAGCTTCTCTAGCCTTCGCACAACCAAGTGCGACCTGCAGGGAGTTGCCAGAAAGAGTTGGTTTGTACAAACTAAGAGTCTACGAGGCAATCGGAAGCCATTCGTCGCAACACAATGCTTTAAAGTATTTTAAGCAACTGCGACGTGCACGCGAACTGGGCAGCCAATAGAATGAAAGGCAGTCGTAATGCAAACGATCATGTTTATAAAAAGTTGAAATCAGGAGATCAGTCTGAATAGAACGCATCTATGGTACAATAGAAATACGTAAAAACAAGATGAGCCAGTTGAAGATTGACCCCACGAAACGTGAAGAACTAGCGCATGAAATTTAACAAAATATCAATATTTACATGCTTTTGCACTCAACAAGATGGGATAGTATGATCAGGATGCGCTTGACATGGAACAATGGAGAAATGGTATCATCATCACTGACAGCATTACACCAATAGCAAGTACCACGTTGCATACAACCAGGACATAGCAAAATATTCTTAAACATATGGGGAAGGGTGGGACTTAAACAGATAGTGAACATATAAAGCATTAGGCACAGACACACTGAGATGAAGTGCCTGCACCTCGAATCGAACATGCATTCAAGCAAGTGTTGTGAACGAGCAGAGTGACATCAGCACCTTAGCGGTTTTCACTGTCACGCTTCATAACAAGCTTTCCTCGATACTTCATTTGACAACACACACGTTTAATCAAACACCCCCAAGAAGATGTCTACAACAAAACCGCCACTGAACACGATTTTGGGCCATAACATTAAGGGTAAACAAAGTTTCACCAAATGATTTAAGAGACGAAAATCTGTACTTGCATGCATTTGCAACACAGAAAACCAACAACCTGATTCTAGCTGCCTGCGTTGATCTTGATAACGTAAAAGTGATAAGGCGGGGAATAAAAACATACATTGAACGACTTCACGCTGAAATGACAAAGGCTGGTAAGAATGTAGTCAATAAGGTGGATGGGGCTAATATCTCCACAATCTGGCGTCCGGTTCTGCATGTATTATTATTATTATATTTGTATTAAAGCACAAGCCTGAACCAGGCAAAGTGCCGTACAGTAAGATACTGCACGTGGGCTGAGATACTGTCAGGTTGCCCAGGCCTAGACAGATACGAAGCGGCGGATAAACATTAACGTGCGTGACCCCTAGTGTGCGCACCAGTACTTAATCGAGCTAATCGGTTAGCAAATGTCATTCACACCTGCCAAGAACAAAACAATTGAGGGATTATACGGCACGTAGGTGTGGTGGTGCGTCAGTTGATATTGATCGCGCCTGCCTATCCTAACGAGTGCAGAACCCACCATGGGCCGTGCAGTTCTTAACTAGCTTAGGATTGGTCAGGTGAATGAAATTAAAGCTTGATCTCTGTTCGTACTGACACCCTTGGTCTGACGAAGCTTCTGAGTTAGAAGCGAAACGTTACCAATAAACTGCTTTCACCGATTCATTATAAACTTTTTTTCTCATGATTATGATTACCCGATCGGTCACGAACATCTTCCATTACATTGCAGGATCTACTTGACTTTTGAAAATGACAAACAATGCTTAAATTTTTATTGTTTGTTGAATAATGTTGATTCAACCAACCTGTTAAAGACGCACCCATTACAAAACCGGATACGGCAAAGTGCGTAATTAAACAAAAAGATACATATTTCAACATTTTAGGATCACATACATTTCTCCAATCCAACCCGTGCTCCTCAATAGAAAGGACCGAGCGTTGCTACCGGAAAATGATTGTCAAAGTCAGGATTTATATTGTTTAAACTCTCATCAGCACATTATCCTAGAACTGGGTAACATGAAAGTATTTCAGCCTACGTGCAGTCTGTGATTGTGAGGCACTTTGCCTTGATCAGGCTTGTCCTGTCATACCATACCATACAACATTATCCGATAACTCATCGATGACACTCGCTCAACTATCACATGTATGAAATCACAAGCCAGATCAGGGCAAAGTGCCGCACAGTTATAAGCTGCACGTTGGCAAACATACTGTCAGGTTCTCTAGGTCTAGACAGATATTAGAGGGAAAATGACAATGAGGCTACAGAATGTTTTCGGGTGCGGATTACTAACGGTTGCACAGCCGTGCAACCCATCATGGAATGCAGGTTGGGACGGGTTTCACTGAAATAAAATTATGTCAGCAGTTTAAATGTCGTGAAAGTGTGTTTATCTTCTGGACGACAAACGTTCGTCTTATTTTCAATTCCCGTTCGTTACAAGTTAAACATCGACTTACTTTGTGCAGTGAAACGCGAGAATGACGACGATGGCATTCGCAAACTGCTGTGCTTGACACTTTGAAGAAATCATTAGATACAACTGCTGAGGCTATTGACCCAACAGGTATTTCAACAGACCACTTTGGAATAAAGAACACTTTTGGGTAGCCCACTAGACAGCTTGGAGATTCGTTTGCACCAGAACAGCCTCACAAACACAGTGTAGAGTGCTACAACAGCAACATCGCTCAGCAAATATAGACAAGCCAGCACAACTAACACCTACCTCGCGCGAAAATCCATAAATTAATTTTAAAATTTATTTAAAACACTGGAAACAGATATACAATAAACAACAGGAGGGCTGGAATATTAAAAACAAGAAGCCGGATTGTCGCAGAGAATGCTAAGAGGAGGATAATATTAAAAAGCATAAAAGCGCGGAGAACCACGTTGCTGCCTGTATATAAAAGGAAAAATGACGTAATACAAACAACACCAAACGCAGAATGAGATTGGCGAAACGGGTGTTTTAGTGGCGCATCAATTAAACCCCAGAAGCCAAACCGTCCCCGGTAGGACCGCTGGTGTTGGTCTTTTGTAGTTTTTTCGAGCCCGGATGAGCACCGGTTGATTTACGTTTGCGAGGATGTGAAGTTTGATGCGCTGGTCTATGAGTTCGGACACGAAGGCTCCGGCCTGAGTTCACGTCCGTTAATTTCGCATCGTTACCGAGTAAAAGCTTAGCTAAACAGGAAAAGGAATTATTGAGAAAAAAGAGGTAGTGCACACCTTCCTCCAGCGTCTTTGTTATGGTTGACCCCTTTCTGTGTTTTCGAGATTTTGGGGCGGTTGCTTGAGGTTTATTCTCACCAGCTTTTTCGACATTCGACTAGGAGGAGAGGTTGAAAACATCCGGTTTATGCTTACCTTTGATGTGGCTGGTAGGGTATTTGGTTTAGTTAATTGTGGTTTATCCGACATTAGAAATAATTCAGAGTAAGGTTGCTCAAAGCAGCTGTAAAAGAAAAAATCAAGCAAATTTCACAAAAATAAACAGCGTGGTTGTATTGTACTATCTAAAAAAATCGTTGGTGCAGGATAAGATCTCTACTTATGGCGCTGATGTATGTATGAAATCTCACATCTGATCCAAACAAAGTGCCGCACAGTCATAAATTGCACATGGGTTAAGACGCTTAGGGTTTTGAACGCTCAAGTGGTTGAAGAAGGTAGTTTATTGCCAGTAAATCATATTTATATAAAACAACGACAGAATGTGATTCATGTTGGCGTGGTAGCTACAATTTCACTTGGGTCAGAGACAGTGTTTACGAAAAGCCGAGGCTGTTGGCGTTTTGGTCTGAAAGTTATGAGATCCGGTGCCATCAAAAGACGCGGACAAAAAGTTTGTTCAGCGGCGGCATTGACACAGATATAATCAAGTGTGTGATAAAGAGGAGTAGTTGTGTAAAATGAGGGATAAGATGTGTTGTAACGGTCCTCCTCAATAGAAAATTTATGTTATGTCGGGCTAGAATACGTGCAGCACAGTCGAAATGACGGAATGTGGGTTCAAATACTGTCAGGTTCCAGTGAGACATTACATCGAATGAGTGAACGTTAGGTTTCCTCGGCTAAAATATAAATTTCAGTTGATCGTGTCAAGTTCTCGGTCGCAGCATATTAAGAGTAGCCATCGATGTGCATCGATTCATGTAGCTCATGGCTTGAGATAGCCAAATCTATATCATGCCCTGCATGAGTATGTATGAAACAGGGCTGAATCCAGGCAAAGTGAAGCCCAGTCAGATTGCGCGTGGGCAAAGACACTGTCAGGTTGCCCAATCTAGACAGATATAAGAGAAAATGGCAGTGTGACTCCAATGTATTGCCGCTCAGTATCTTTTGGAAAATCAGTTTAGCAGCGTTACATGCGCATTATTGTATGTATGTATGTATGTATGAAAGCACAAGCCTGATCCAGGCAAAGTGCCGCACAGTCAGAGACTGCACGTGGGCTAAGATACTGTCAGGTTGCCCAGGCCTAGACAGAGATGAGGGCGGAATAAAATAGAAATGTAGTGAGACTCAGCTTGTTTCAGATTGCAGCTGCACTACCTGTAGTATGTTTGTTTGTATACGTTATTGTACCCCAATAAACTCTTTCTTTGTTTTACAGCCTGTACTCTGGTTCCAAGTTCGATAAAGCCTACATTCAAGGCCTTTGTCTTCTCACTGTTCTCCTGATCGCTTGAGCTCATTACAATTTATCGAACTTGTTTTCAATATCAATGGATCGCTTCCTGAGACCGAATCGATTCGACGCTGACCCGAACACACCAGATAGCTCACGTCATTGGACTCACTGGTATTGCACATTCTCTAACTTCCTGACCTCAATTGCGGAACTGAAACCCGATAAACTAAACACTCTCATCAACTATGTTTCGCCGAACGTGTATAGTCTAATATCAGACTGTGTCACTTACGAATCTGCCATTTCAGTTTTGCAGAAAACATATGTTAAACCAACGAATGAGTCTTTGCCCGACACAGCTTGTTTACGTGTAAACAAGAATCCAGTCAAAATATCGACCAATTCGTTCTAAAGCTCAATTCACTGGCCAAGGATTGTAACTTTCAAGAAGTCACGGCAGAACAGCATCGCGATCAGGCTGTCCAAGTTTCTTTCATTTCTGGTATTCACTCAAACGCTGTACGCCTCCGTTTATTAGAAATGAGATCAATGGATCTGCGTTCGGCTATTGAACAGGCAAAAATTCTCGAAGCTGCACAAACTCATTCTTTATCGTACGCCGTTACTGATCCGAATTTTTGTGCATTTGTGGATGCTAAAAAGGATCCGACTATATCCTTGACCAATCCACCTTCAACTGATCATAATGTTCTTTCTAGTGTCAGCAGTGATACATGCTTCTTCTGTGGATACGGACGCCACCCCCGAAATAAATGTCCCGCTAGAGAATCAGTCTGTCGCAAATGTGGTAAAACGGGCCATTTTCAAAAAGTTTGTCGATCCAAGTACTCACAGAAGTCCCCGCGATCGACTGCGAGTGCAATCCTTTCCTCAGTGGGTGCAGCTGCTCCCTCTTGCTTATCCTCTGCGATTGTGCCCGTTGTCATTAATGGAGTTCCTTTCCAAGCTTTAATTGACACTGGCAGTTCGGAAAGTTTTATTTCACACTCGGCATCTCAGAAGTTGAAAGTACCCATTTTTGCATCGCGTCACGATATAACTTTGGCCTCGACCAGTTTCTCCAGTCAAACTAGAGGACACTGTTTTGTGTTACTGCATTACCAATCTGATAGTTACCATAATGTTAGGTTGTCTATCCTGGATGACCTATGTGCTGACATCCTACTCGGTCATGACTTTTTACGGCAACATAAAAGTGTCGAAATTCCTTTTCACGGAGAAAAACCTACACTTTCCGTTTGCGGTCTTGCTGCCATGAAGATTGAACCACCTTCTCTCTTCGAACACTTGACTCGTGATTGCAAGCCAATCGCCATCAAGTCAAGGCGCCACTCGCCGCAAGATCAGACTTTTATTCAAAATGAAATTCGTTCACTTTTGAAAGAAAATATCATAGAACCTTCTCGATCACCGTGGCGATCCCAAGTGCTAATTACTTCCAACGATAATCACAAAAAGCGTTTAGTAATTGACTATAGTCAAACAATAAATCGCTTCACTTTACTTGATGCTTACCCGCTTCCACGTATAGATGACCTGATACAAAAAGTCGCGTCTTACCGTGTGTTCAGCACCGTGGATCTTAAAAGTGCATATCATCAGATCCCGATTCATGCGTCTGATAAAACATATACTGCTTTTGAGGCCTGTGGAAATCTGTACCAGTTTTGTCGAATCCCTTTTGGGGTCACCAACGGTGTCGCCGTTTTTCAACGAATCATGGATACACTGATAAAGGAAGCGAATCTGAGGGACACCTTTGCTTATTTAGACAATGTCACTATCTGTGGAAAAACATCATCCGATCATGACAAAAATTTATCTAGATTCATGATGGCTGTCGAGTCCTACGGAATTACTCTGAACCCAGACAAATCTACTCTCGCAGCATCCAAAATAAACCTCCTCGGTTATGAAATTTCTAATGGATCTATTCGACCAGATGCCGAACGTTTTCGATGTCTTCGAGAACTGGAACCACCCAATAGTTTAAAGTCACAACAGCGGATCGTCGGCTTATTTGCCTATTATTCCCAATGGTTACCAAAATTCTCGGAAAAAATTCATGATCTGATCCATAACAAAACTTTTCCACTTCCAAGAAATATTCTAAACATATTCGAATCATTGAAGCTAGAATTAGAGAATGCCGCTCTGACTGTTATTGAGCCAAACGTACCACTGGTTGTCGAGACGGACGCTTCAGAGGTAGCCATTGCGGCCATTTTGAGCCAACAAGGGAAACCCGTTGCCTTTTTTCTCCCGAACCCTTTCTCCAGCCGAGCGCAAGTATCCAGCTGTGGAAAAAGAAGCCTATGCTATCGTGGAAGCTGTCAAGAAATGGCGGCATCATCTGATTGGCAGTCACTTCAAATTGGTGACCGATCAACGCTCAGTCGCGTTCATGTATGACATTCAACACAAAAGCAAGATGAAGAATGACAAAATTCTTCGTTGGCGTCTGGAATTAACCGATTTCCATTATGACGTGGTTTACCGTCCTGGAAATGAAAATCTTGCTGCTGACGCTCTTTCCAGACATTGCTCGGCCATGTCATGTGATATTAATAAATTGCGTGAACTTCACGAAACACTGTGCCATCCCGGAATTACTCGCATGTTACATTTTATTCGGGCAAGAAATTTACCTTACTCTGTCTCCGACGTGAAACAAATGGTCAACCAATGTCGAAGTTGTTCAGAAGTCAAACCGAAGTTTTATAATCCTCCTCCCGTCAACCTCGTTAAAGCTACTCAACCTTTCGAGCGTGTTGTATAGATGCGTAACGAACTATCGATCAACCATCAATCACGATCGATCGTAAGTGCATACTGTGATTATTGTTCAGTGTATTTCACTCGCTCCCTGATATTGTGATTATTCATTGATTCATTCGGTTAATACACGAGTTCGAGTTCGGTTGTGTTTTGTCGAACCCACGGCTGGGCCAGTGCAATACACTACAGTTATAACAATTGGCGACGGGGTGCGGAACAATGTCAGTGCCAATAGAATTTGTACGAAAAGTGCTTAATCAACAGACGCAGATCTTTGGAGAATTAATACAACGAATGACATTGCAGACAATCAACAGTCCAAATTCGGGACAATCAAGTGAGTGTCTACGGCTAAATCCCTTACAAGAATTATTAAACATTCAGCTGAAGTTATTAGAGGATGTTGCAGTTTATCAAGTAAACAGTTCAAGTTTAGAAGAACCAGTCGAAAATTCAGCGAAAAACTTCGAAGAAATTCAGTCGTATCCAAAAAATGAAGTTGAATTAGAGTCGTTGAAATTGGAAAGGCACACAGTAAATGCCACGGCAGAAGTTGAGTTCCAGCCCCTCGGGAAATATGAGTTACAAACTGAATTTGAATCAGAGCTGCAGTCCGACCCCGACAGAAAGTTAGAAAATGTCAGGGAAAAGTGTCAGAGTGTGGTGATGTATAAACCCGAATCAGAAATGAGAGCACTGCCCTTAATCTCAGCCGCAGATGCTGTTCCATACAGCAGGAGAATCAGTAGAGAATTAACTGGTAAAAGAATACGACGAAACAAAGCCCGTGATGTCATGCCTGAATTTCGACAGAAAGGAGATGTTGGAGAGTTTAACCAGAAACAATGTGTAATCAATCGTGTGAAACGACGAAACAAATCCCGACTTGCATGCTGGCATAGTGGAATGCGGCACTCTGGACTATTTTGCAGATACAAGCAACAAAGATGCCATAATTGCGAAATTGTTTGTCATACAGGGAAAAAGTTTGCACTTTCAACGTGGCCCAAATTTTTACCAAAGAGAGTAGATGAAGTCATGTACAAGTACTGGCAACAAGTACAATGTAGCGAACAAATGTGGACTCGCAACGCAAATAAACTCGGTCAACGATATGTAAATTTGAAGTACAAAAAACAATTAAATGCTACTCAACGAAAGGCTCGACCAAACAGGCTGAAATTCCACCCAGCAACGCGCTACCTCGAGCCATCAGTTTATAAAACGAGAATTCGGCCAAACAACAGCAGCTTAGCTATCGTCCCATGTGTTAATTTTTCTTTTTTTAAAAAGGGGAGGTGTTGTATAGTCGCGTAACGAACTATCGATCAATCATCAATCACGATCGATCGTAAGTGCATACTGTGATTATTGTTCAGTGTACAAACATTGTGATATTCACTCGCTCCCTGATATTGTGATTATTCATTCTTGCATTCGGTCAATACACGAGTTCGAGTTCGGTTGTGTTTTTCTGTCGAACCCACGGCTGGGCTAGTGCAATATCCTTACAGTTATAACAGAGCGCTTGAGCATTGACTTCAAAGGTCCACTGCCATCTAAATCTAATAACAGATATCTTTTGACGTGTATTGACGAGTATTCACGTTTTCCTTTCGCATTCTCATGTTCTGAAATGACTGCATCTGTTGTGAGCGATTGTCTGACCCAACTTTTTGCAATTTTCGGCATGCCAGCATATATACATTCTGACAGAGGAGCGGCTTTCATGTCCCAGGAACTTCGAAACTTCCTACACGATAAGGGAATAGCAACAAGTCGCACAACCAGCTACAATCCACAAGGCAATGGACAGGTTGAACGACTGAATGGAACACTTTGGAGGACGATTCAGCTTGCCCTAAAATCAAAGAATCTGCCAATCAGTCACTGGGAAGAGGTTCTCCTGCAAGCATTACACTCGATTCGATCCTTATTATGCACAGCTACAATCGCCACTCCTCATGAACGTATATTCTCGTACTGCCGAAAGTCTACAACTGGCGTATCTCTTCCCACTTGGCTAAGTTCTCCCGGCCCCGTGCTACTGCGAAAATATAACCGCACATCTAAATACGATCCCGTCGCGGAGGAAGTGGACCTACTTGAGTGTAATCAACAATATGCCATCGTTCGGCTACCTGATGGAAGAGAGGATACGGTTTCATTGAGGCATTTGGCACCTTTCGGTAATCGCTCAACTCTCCCACCTGAACTTGATCCTACATTGTTTGAGCAGATAGAAAATGACGTGACCGATTCCAATAATGCAGACGCCGGCTATGTAGTGCCTGATATGGAGCCTTGTCAAGCAGAGCTAACTGAATCGAATCCGACACAATCCCATCCGGATGTGAATCAAATATTGATAGAGCAACAACGTGTGCGTCCGTACCAACTTCGGAATCGCGAGGCCTAATCCATTCAGATATATATAATCACCGTTTTTCGCCATCACTACCTAAATCCGAACCCCCTTAATTCCTTTACTCTTTCGCGCCGGGAAGAATGTAGTATGTTTCTTTGTATACGTTATTGTACCCCACTAAACTCTTTCTTTGTTTTACAGCCTGTACTCTGTTTCCAAGTTCGATAAAGCCTACATTCAAGGCCTTTGTCT
>JACCGJ010022636.1:0-10977 GCA_013407085.1 Atriophallophorus winterbourni
CGAGAGTAGGGAGTGGCATAGTAAATTTATTTTGTATTGAATTTTTTCGGGACCGAGCAAAAGTGGCATAGTAGCGAGAGTGGCATAGTAACGAGGTGGCATAGTACCGAGATTTGAGTGTATTATTTTTTATGTCATTTAATTTTTTTCCTCTTGATTGTTTGATATTATATAAAGCAAGGTATTTCATCGAGAAGGTGGAGAGAATTGAGATCAGTAATCCGAAATCTTTGAGTTTGTGGTTTATCACCACGTTTCGTCAAACATTCACAGAACCTTCGCGCGAATGTGTGTTATGTTTATTTAAACAAAACGGCACACGACATAAAGATGTAAAAAGTTTGTGAATATACATTCACGTTTAAAATTATTGAGTATCTATTTTGAAAAGAAATATTTCATACGTATTCATCGTATTAATTTCTCGAAGGCTAAATTCAATTTTAGCAAACTCCTTCACTCGACATATACATGCCGTATGACACTTAGGATTATATAGATTTTTTATTATTCATTTTCATCAAAGAAGCACTTCGTATTCGACTAAGATTGAAAGAAAAATCTTCTGTCATGGCAGATACAACGTCATTCGCATTTTGATCGTAATTCCTCGACTATTGATGATGCCCATGATGAATTTATCGTTGGAAAATATTTACGGATTAGCACTTTTGTATTTAAAGTCTAGTGGAGCGAATTTAGAATGAAGAGGCCTAAGATAAACACCGGAAGCTGCATCAATTATCGCAAATGTATAAACATTAGGACGAAGATGTCGCACACACAAAATTAATGCCGTGTTTATAAAGCATGTCGTAGTTGAAAGCATAATGAAGGATTTAAATATACATGTGTCTTATCAAAGATAGAAGAAGGATTTCGTATAGATCATTTATGTTTTTTAATAAATTTACCCACAACTGTTTGCGATTAGATCAGAGCGGTATATTTTACAGGTAGTGTCTATGCTTGTTATATTGATATGTTAAATACATTTGAAATATATAAAAATTAAATTTTCTCGAGGATGCTGCAATAGGGTAGTATCAGCAATGACCTCATAAATAAAGAATCACGTTTTTGACTGCTAGCAATATTTACTATTTCCTATTGGTTTCAACGAATAAATATACGTATAATGCGAATTACAAAAAGGTTCAGTCAAAAGTTTGCTACTTTTCCTTATATACTTCAATAATGTACCTCTGGTGTTTCAAGCCAAATGCTTCTTTGTGCAGATTACGGAACATTTAAACAATAGTAATTTACTGAGAAATCTTACTGATTTTCATTGATTGTTCAAAGTTAATGAATTGCCATCAAAATTGATTGAAAGCAAAACGCTACAAGTGGACAAATCTTTCGATGGGGCTGCGAAACGTACCATGCGGTAACTGTCTGGTTATGAAATTATGAAAACGCATGGATCACAAGATGAGTCTCTTATAACTTAACTTTGCCAACAATCACATAGCCAGGGTATATCATTTTTGATTATTTAAAAGGGAAAGGAAGTTTTAGGAATTTGATGAAGTATATCGAATATTACAGCAATTTGAAAATAACGACGAAAATCATCTTCGCTTTGGAACAAACACAGACTTTTGGTTGGTGCATAATTGATACAATATTAAATAAGAAACAGTACCTGCACAAATACCTTGTGTTGATCAAAACAACTCATCATTTATGTGCCCGTTTTCGATAACATACAAGCTTTGACAGAATCCAGGCTGACAGAATTTATTTGTCGAGGATATTTTTTCAACATCCTATAGTTAGAGGCTATATATTTTTCATAAATTTTATTTAACGAAACCACACACATTTTTATAAACCAAAAGCCTTCATTTTGTTTATCTTTTGTCGAGTCATCCATATTGTTCTAAGCCTTTCTTAACTGTCTCGTGATGTTCATTGTTTACTCAGAATAAAACGTAAGTTACCCGTTGATAATTTGGTTAATTCTAGTTGGCAAAAGCTTGACAGTTGACACTTTTCTTGACCGCTTTTTTATGATTTTCACAGTGAGGTGAACCTAGAAGCTTGCGACGAGTTTGGTTTTACGCCTCTGATGTACGCGGCACAGAAGAACCTTATCGAGTAAGTGCTGAATCATATTTTTCAGTGAATTCGTAAACTCGATGTCGTAATTAGACACAAAACGATTGAACAAATAGTCGTAAAATTTACCCAAGGCAAAGGGTTTGAAAAAAATAAAAATTACTGTGTCTTCTGTGGAGGTTATCATTGATTAAATTTGATTTCTTTTAAAACGAAACGAATACGTGTAGGAAGAGGAGAGAATTTGTTTTTTAGGCCAATTATATAACGCCAGACAACTCACGGGATTTTTAGGTAAAGAATTGTGCAAGGCAATAATCAACATTTGCTCTTTGTACATTTTTTTATTGGAAGGTCTCCATGTCATATACAGTGAAAGAATGATTTATATTGTTTCATACAAGAAATCGATTCAAGATATAAAAATGTTTAGGTTGAAGATCAAATGGCTTTACGTTAAACAAAGATGGGAAATATATGTACAAAAGTTTATAAGTATGGATATTATCACTCAGTCTTCATGACTGGGATAACCCAGAGTAACATATTATGCGTATATGGGAGCACTATAGAAATTAGTTCTCGCAAAATAAGCAACTTTTAATTCAAATATAATTAACTATTTATTTGGAGTCATGGAATACATGCTTGAGCAGCGTATACTAAATGTTGGTGAATAACCTTGTTCATGATCATTGCAAACTATCCTGGGAAACATTGATCTACGATTTGTCGTAACGTTATTTACAGCATAAGCAGACTAAGCTGAGATCAAAATTTTAAGTGATGCTGACGTCAATCTCACAGTTGTACGAAATCAATAATGCTGGCTCAAATATCCAGGAAATAACGAAATATCGCCAGCTATTCCGAGGTTATGTTAACTAAAGCTTTGTGATTTATTATAACAATCACTAAATACGGGAATTGTACTTGCCGACTGGAAAACCATAGTTATTAAAATAATCAATAAAGCTGTCATTTGTTCGGATTCGTCCAACAACCGACCTGTGACGCTCAGTGGTTTTCAAGTATTACAACGCTTAGTTTGAGAATGTGTTATCATGGCACCTCACGAGTCATGAAAATGTTTATCGAGTACAACATGGATTTGAACTATATTCAAGTTTGGCTAACTTGCTTACGATTTTAAACGATTGGACGCAAGTATTGGACGCAGGAAGTTGCGTACATGCCAGTTACTTAGACATACCAGAAGATTTGGATAATGTTGACCACTCTTCCCTTCATCGAAGCTTTAAGATGTTGGCGTTACTGGAAATATACTAACATGGTTCGTATGTTACTTGTCTAAACGCAAAGCAAAATTCGGAATAGATTGTGAAATTTCCCAAAACATTGAGGCCACGAACAGTATCCCGCTCTTTTTAGTACTGAATATTTATTAATAATCTGCCGCAATTGTAACGGGGTAATGTTTTCTTTTCGGTGACAATGTAAAGCTTCAGCTAAGGATGAACTCCGTAGAGGATTGCTAGCTTTCACGAATAGACTTCAATAAGCTCTATCGAAACAAGCTGCCCTTCAAATATTCGCAAGTGCTAAAGTTATTCTCATTAACAGTCGACACTCGGAAGCATGAGTGGAGTTCATCAGAGAAAGATCTTGGTATTTGGATATGCCGCAGTTCGAGAACTGTCGGTCCCGCACAAGGACTATAGGCATGCATGCAGCATACTCGGTTTACCCAGATGAAATTTATTGAGCCAAATATAATGGTTACCGCGCTGTATAATTTATCTTTTGAGCATCTATTGTCCGAACACGGATTGTGCAAGTGCATCAGAGAGTGCATCAGAGCTGACCTAATTCTGACATACCAAATAATCCTTACAGCAACTCACCCAATTAGACACGTCTTTAAAATCGGTTCCAATCTTGCGGCAGGCAGTCACAATCTGGCCAATCAATTACCACATTCCGATTAAACTGTCGCCAGTATTTTTATACAGTCCGTGTATGCTTTCTGTGGAACAGTTTGCCGCTAGGAATGGTGTCCTGCCTAAACGAAATGATTTTCAAACAAACATTGCAATATTTTATGTTGAATAACACGATGTTGTCCCCAGTTTACTTGAAACCCTTAGTGGTTCCGTTTCAGATACACACTTTTAAAAACAACTTTACCGAAACATATATTTTCGGTCGATATTTTACCACTCCTTGTCATACTTGGAATTATTTTCCATCCACATGGATATAAATCTTTAATCATGAATCAAAAAATTGGATTCCATCCTCCTAAACATCTAGATAATTCATAAGCGTTTAGTGTGCTGAATAAAATTTTCATCCATTCCTAAGACAAATCGACGAAATGGCCACGTTCACCAAGCAAACTTTCAAATGATACCTCAGTATTTGGGGAGCTTGGTAATTATCATCTGAGTTGTCCAAATTTCACCTCTAATATGCATGTATTGTAGAGTTTGGATTGAAATACCAAAATGAATATCCTTCGCTCTATTTACGTCATTTAACCTCGGTATTCACGTTACCATGATATTGTAATGTAGTAATTCTATAATACAGTTTATGATGGCAGCAAAATCTGACTTGCAGGGTTATGGATCTTTTACTCAAGCACGATGCGAATCCTAACACGCAGAATGACATCGGGAAGACAGCGTTAATGATTGCCGCCTTTAAGGTGAGTTTGTTTCTCATTTTAACGTTTTACTGGAAGCATCCCAGCATCTAGTCGGTTTCCGAGTGTTTCCCCTGTCGGTTAATTTACCGTGTATAAGACTTACTGAACAATACCTTGCTTTTTGAGGTGACAATCAAATATTATGTGACGTCACGAAAGCAAGCGGAAGCACATGGTCGGTTTTCTGGTTATTGCCAGTCATCATGTAAGCATCTTCATGACATGACATTCCGACGCCGTTCTAACTTGTGCTAAACTCAATTTGAGGATTTATACTTGACTTGTAATTATATTACTGTCTTTGTTTTATAAAGACAACTAGCCCAAGACCAGAATTTGATGTAAGAGCAGCGATAATCTGCACTCATTAAAATGGTTTTGTTCATAGATTTATATACATGAAGTGGATCAACGTTTGAATCGTTGATGCATTAGAGCACTATGGATGAAAGCACACGCTTCACAACACCACACGATGAGAGTATCAATGGAAACGAACATATAATAATTCTTAAGGAGCATCTTTCCATCTCAAATGACGTTGTTTCTCATACGTAAATGCAAGTTTGCGTTTAAAATTCGACAATCAAGAACCCATTTCAATGTAGGAAATTCAAACAAGACGCCAAAAATTAATTTCGACAATTGGCATCTAGTAGGTACGGTATGTTCGCTAGTAACTTTCTCCGAACGCTCCGTTTGTTTAATACCAGTGAAATAGTTGATTATTGACTGTTTACATTAGGTTGCAGGCTTTTCGTCACCAATTTGGTTAACATGATCAGTGTACCCTTTAGTGAGGCAAAAGGGTCTTGACCTTCACGACTTTTAGACCACATTCTCCGTGCTGCCTGTCGTACGACTGTTGCGAATCCTGCTATTTATGTAGAACAAACGACATCTCTTTGGTCTATAAGTACTGTTTAGTTGCACGCATTAGCTAAAATATTGTGGCGTTACATGATAGGCCTGGAGAAATTATAGTGTATGGTTGCTTGAACTTTGATTCCAATCGAATTTATGCCATTCACCGCCTGTGTGTAACGGTACCAGCGCTGTGTTCGTCTCACTTGAAAGTCCAGGAATGCCAGGCAGCTGTCAACTTCAGTTTTTCGGGTAAATTGGATCCTACTGAATACGCAGTTCAGTAGTCGATGCGATTCGTCCAGTTCCGTTCTTTTTATGATCACAAATGTGTCGTCCACATAGCGGATCCATAACTTTGGCCGTATTATTGGTAGAGCGATCCGTTCCAATCGTTGCATGACTGCTTCGGCAATTAGGCTGGAAATTGGTGATCCCATTGGTGCTCCTCGAAACTGCTCGTAGATTTTACCATTGAACTTCAAGTGCGTTTGAAGGCACAGCTCGATTAATTCCATCAAACAATCTCGTGTTAAACGATTTTCGTTGTGGTCAGTTCCCTTTTTGTGGAGCAACGCTGAACAATCGATTCGAGTCTACAAGATTACGTGCAGAGATTGCGAGAAGAACTACATCGGACAAAGAAAACAACCGACGAGCGCGAGAATTCATCGAAGCGTGGTACTCAACAACGACATCAATCAACCAGCACCTTCAATTGGCTACAACCTATGGACCAATGAAAACTCGATGGACAAGAATGCAACACATGAATTCCACCAACCAACGGGAGTGATGGCGAACGGACAGACGGACCTTATAAAAATAAATGAATACCAATTTCAAGTCACTTCGAAAGAAGTTCTGCTGATGATGTCATCTAGTTTGATGACGAAACGTCCTACAACAACTACACAAGCTCGGCGAAAACCATCTGAACAACATCCTCATCCTGAGCTACGTATATTCTCCTCTATTGCTGATGAGCGCTGTGTGTTTAGGTCTTCTTCTTCTTCTCACGGCAAATCGACGCAGTCTCGTACGCAGTATCCTCCCTGTCTGTGCATTTTACTATTTCAGCAAGGTCTGCTGTAGATAAACATTAAATACTTGAGCTACGAGTTTTTTCTACCAATGGCATTTACGTAGAGAGTTGTGAACAATCCCATTGCAAGTAATTTTCTATAGCATCTCTTATTCACTTTGATCCTTCGCGTAGACCATTCATCGAATTTTGACTGCACCATCTTTGACCAGACTTGACTTACTCAAAGTAATTCGATGTTCTTCAAGTGTGAACATACGGTTTCAACAAAACCTCGCTAACACATTTTGCTTTGTGCGATTTTTACTAGTTCAAAGTAATTCAAAGTTTTAATGGTCTAAAAAGTAAATACTTTACAGTAATCACATATTAAAAATATAGGGAATGCATAAAAACAACACAAATGTTTTATCAATATGGAAAGTCAGCACGTGTATTCAGGTGCGAGGTTGGATTTAGTCAACATATACTTGTCAAGTTCAGCCTTGAACAAGTTCAGGCTTAATGCGCAAATGATATGTGGGGGCAGAAAGTTCCATATAAAACAAACTCGCACAGCAAAGAAAAACCTTCGACAATTTGATCTGGAGTGTGGAATAATTAACTTGTTTCCCTGCGATCTGCTACCACGTGCTTTTTGCCGATGATACAGGTGTTAAATTAATGATATTTCGATCAGCTTCGCTTCAATTACAACAAATCTTTTTCTTACCTGTTTAGGTTGTATGGTGAATTTGTTGATTGGTTTGCGAGCGTTTAGCGTATAAAACCACATTTGGTTTGCCAAAATTTATGTTCTGCAAAGTTAGGTTTTCTTTTTATATAAAGCTTCAAGTTTTGATGGTTTTAGGGTCATCTGATATAGAGCATGTGACATTAAATGACTGTAATTTATTGTTCCTTTTGTTGTTAGCGTTCGGTTTATCTGAGAACTGGTTTAAAAGTACTATAAAATATGCGGATTTAACTTTCCTGACAAAGTGCATATGAGTTCTAGGTAAGTGTAAACTTGTAAAACAGACCCGGGAGATTTTGTATTGATGAACTCTATGTTATCAACTGTTGATTGAAGCCCATCATAGAGCTTCCAAGCTTCCGCATCAGCTCGGATGATCTTCTATCTGCACAAATAAATTTTTTATCAATATTTTTCAAACCTGTAGCTTATCACCCAAACTCCCTATGAAGGAATTTCAAAGTTATTGGTTATCCAATTTTCGTACTTACGTTTTGTAGTAATTTACAATAATTTTATATTTAGCCAATAATTATGCTTCATGGAAATTCAACAACTATTTTCATTTATATATTCCTTTCATTAATACAGTATTTTATTTCTGAAGATTCTAATTTTTACAGTTTTTCGTTAAAATTTATCTACATTGACGATACAGAAGCGAAGATGTTGCTATGCATATTTTTAAAAATTATAATCAAATCTTTTCTCAGAATTATTTTCAAATACGTCAGATGTGAAACTATACCCATCCTAGACCTCTTAGCAATAATTTTAACATCGAATACACGGAGAAAACCTTGGAACATTAAATTTAAACGATGTAATTTCTATATAACAGTGGCATACAAGTTTAACTTTGTTTACCGCTTTTCCACTGTTTCAAGGCACACTGAACCTGATATTACTGTCTCCACCTGATGACGGCAAACAGCCAGAAACCGGTAGTAGAGTGTAAGTGCGGGGGATGTGAGCAACACATTACTTTGGTCATCCATAAGCGCCTTGAGTGCTTGACCAAGAATCACATTAGGATACTGTGTTTGATCATCGTGGTTCGTAGTACGAACCCAATGCAACAGTGGCATTCAAGTATACAATTGTTTACCACTTTACCACTGTTTCAAGGCTCACTGAACCTGATCTTACTGTCTCCACCTGACGACGGCAAACAGTCAGAAACCGGTAGTGGTGTGTAAGGGATGGGGGTGTAAGCACCACAATACATTGATGTAATTTCTAATTCAGTAAAGGAGAAAATCTAAGGTCACATTAGAATACATTTACCATCGCACCATAAGTCAGAAAAAAATTGACCTTGACAGATGACCTTGAATGTTTTTAATGTATAATACTTACGCTTTGCCACAGAATGATTTTAATTCTTGCAACACATCATACTGCATCACCACAAAAACTAATTGGTATGATTGCAGTCGTCATCTGTTCTTGCATTACCAGGGTAACGCTGGTTGCATGGGTTCGCTGGTGTTACACGACGCCAATGTGAATTTGGCTGACCAAAACGGACTAACTGCGTTACATTTCGCCACGGACGGGGAGCAACTAAGAGCCATACGAATTCTGCTCCGCGCTGATGCAGACGTGGAAGCCAGAGACGAAGGAATGTCATGGACACCATTGCTGCGATGCGGTAAGTGGTCTGGGTGCTGATATGCTTTGGCCGTTAATTAGCGAATTGAAAAGATAATGCTAACGTTTTAAACAACGTTCATGAAAACTGATTAAAAATGTGCTTCGCATTTTTTATCATAAGCTGTCTAATCATAGCACATTTTAATCATGTTAACGAAACCAGATGTGAGAATAGACGGGATATCAGACACTAGTATTTTACTCTGATCACCATTGGGCTAGAAGACCGTTGGTATTCAAGAAATAAAGCCCAGGCCTAAGCATTTTAATCACTTTCCATACGTGACCTGAAATTCCTATTACAGAAGTATCTCATCGTTCAATTAAACTAGAATTAAACCAAAGAACAGCTTTAGCTAATCTTGCATCGACAATACAAAGAAGAGAAAAGAAGTAAAGGAGGAAATATTTATTAATTAAAAGGAATTTGCAGCTAGTCAAATTAATTTAAATACACAAATTTTTAATGTGAATAACGAATGTGGGAGAAACGTTGAAGTTTTATAGGAAAATTTGAAATTGCCAGTCACGCTCAAATCGAAAACAGCTTCGGCTTCGTGTACGCCGGCATATGGCGTGCGTCTCAAACAGCCTCTGACAACCAAAGACCAGCTCCTGGCCTGCACGTGGCGGAACTGCTTCTACTGACAGGAGAAAGGGCGAAGGCGGATGACTGTCGCCTCAAAACCAGTTTGCTCTTGGCAGATGGAGCTCGTCAGCCTGGGAGGGCAGTCCATTTAAGGGAAGGAAAACCCTGATTTCAAATCTCCGCTGCCTTGCGGGATACCCGAAAGCGGGAAAGGCTTCGGGAGTGAACCCTGATGAAAAATCCCTGCTGCCTTGCAGGTTGCATCTGGTCGTGCAAAAGCTAGAGAGGCGTACTCGAACAATCGCCGAGGCACTCCAAGAGAGGCACAAGAACCCTCAAAATGGTCACCGGATCTCGCGTAGGAAAAAACCGCTGCCTTGCGGGAAGACATTTGAGTCAAAGGCTTCGGGTGGGGTCCCCTAAGCTAACCCCCTATTTCGGCCTTGGCAACCGGGTAGTATGTCGCCTTCAACAAGAACCATGGAACCTACTTCAGTCACTACTTGCTGTCCAAACTATCTTCGATACATTACATCACATGCTGATCCTTATATCCCACGCCTTTCATCCCGTTTATTAGTGACCCTCCCTGTTTTCTTTATTCCGAAAAAAAGACAAAAAAGATCAAAAAACGGCATGTATAAACAGACAAAAAATCTCCCTTTTTTCTTGTACTCTCTTCATGGTATACTTGTTGGCACATCATCTGTAAAAACTTGTGTAATAATAATAATATCAAGCACACGCAAGACAGTCACGTCGCGCTTGAAATGTACAAAAATAATTAAAACGAGTAATGAAAGGTTGCCATTATCTCATTACAATTATCGGGGATTATCTGGTGGTGGCCAAACCGTCACGTGGCATAGAGAGCTAATGATCCTAACTAGCAGTCCCTCTTCCAGTCTGGGCTCTCCGCAATTAGATGCCACAATGGCTAGTCACCTTTCAGGATATGTAGGGGAACCGTGGTCCTGCTTAATTTTGTAAGTTATCAAGTGGAATGGTAAAGATGCTGCATGGCATTAAAAGCCGGTTTATGCACTTATGTCTGTATGGATGTTCGTATGCATGCATGCAGGCGTATGTGCTGCACGTGAACGGATACTATGTTGCACGGAGGTGTGGTACTTCTCAAGAACACAGCGAACCACAAACTGGGAACCTTAAATCATTGCAGTCACGTTGTTCTTATTGCTTTTTTTATCTAAGACACGGGGTGCAATACTGACCTGCGGATTGCGAAAAAACGCTGGAGTCGCTCTGTCATTTTTGGATTTTGTCCTATGTATTTCTAAGCCAGCGTGCTGTCTCTGGCTGTACGGTACTTTTACGAGATCAGGCTTGTGATT
>JACCGJ010022638.1:0-13426 GCA_013407085.1 Atriophallophorus winterbourni
GGTAGCACGTACCGAATGCTTACCTGCCACACAACCATAAAAAAGTAAAATCCTAAAAGATGGGGAAGGGTTGGACTTAAATTGCTACGGATTTGATAGAAGAGTAAGCACAAACAAACTGGGAAGAGGTGCCTACACCTCGAATGGAACATGCTTTCAAACAAGTTTCGTGAATGAGTAGAGTGACATCAGCACGGCAGCTTCCTTGCGACTTTCAATGTCATGCATCATAACAAGCTTTTCTTGTCACTCCACTTGACAACATACAAGGTTAAGCAAACACTCCAAGAGATGCTTAGTGCAAGACCGCAATTGAACACGGTTTCGGGACATATCCTGAAGCATACCTAGCCATTGCGATATCTGATCGCGGGGACACCAGTCAAGAAGACGCGCTGCACCAACTTTGGAAAGGTTACTAGTAAGGGTTTTTAACTGCCTATGCATGTGACGGTTTGGCTACCCCGAGTTTTACGCCAATCTGGATGTGGCATCGCAAAAAGAATCCGTTTTGGAAGTCGGTCCAGCATCCGTAAAAATTGATGAACAGTCGCAGACTGCACTTATACTGAGATGTAATCACATTGTCCAGGCCTCGACAGACACAAGAAACGGATGGTTGTATTGAGACTATAAGCATGTTTCCGCATGTGGCTCAGTACCATTGGAAATTCAATTTAGCACGGTGTTAGCTGTACAGCACATAACTACTGTAAGATTATACATTTTAACCGCTGGAACGCGAACAGGTAAACGCTACGAGTAGTTTCTAGCTCGGAGAAGTGCAGTAGGACAGTTGGTGGATTAGGCCCATCAGAATTGATTACCAGTTGAATAAACAATATTCAACACATTAAATGCCTTGCAAAGTTATGTAAATTGTCGCTGGTCTCGTTCGGTCGATGTCGACGATGGATGTCCATCATGAGCACATGGCGTTTTCATTCTCCGCAGCTTTTAGAATGACTAAACAGTCCGATTCGGGAGAGACAATCTCTCCCGCAGCGCTCACAGTAATAGACCGTACTCGGTCAATCGGCGTCAGTTCCATGCGGACAAAGTTATCTACGTTCAGCAGCCAGGAGCGGTATCTGCTTTTCCACCGCCTGAACATGACGCCATACACAGTGTAAACAAAGTGAGTAGTCAAGAACCAGTTCTTCCAATTTGGCCTAACGTATGCAAATATTCAAGCCTATTTAGATGAGACTCAGTTCTCCAAGATAAGACGGATGTGCAATCGTGCAGTACTTTGTACTGTTCGGCTAACACCGTGCTAAATTGATTGGCCAAAGGTAGTGAGCTGCATGCTGAAACAGACTGGAGTCTCACTACCATTTTCTATTCTTTTTTCTTCCTCATATCGGTCTAGGCCTGGGCAACCTTACAGTATCTTAGCCCACGTGCAGTCTCTGACTATGCGGCACTTTGCCTAGATCAGGCTTGTGCTTTCATGCCATGCATCTACGAGAACCTGCGCCTTCAAACTTGCAGGTAATCTATTAAGTCCTAATGAGGATAGCGATAAGGTGGGCTTCTTCATCTCAGCGCACCGCGACATGCATTGACTACCCGTTTGTATCTCCCAGCCTCTGTGAATGAAACGCGGTATAGTAAGCGGTGAGTAGGAATCCTTTAAACACGACCCAACTACTGTAAAGGAGCTAGCATCAGCAACAGCTGCTGATGGAATATACGCAACAACAAATGGGCACACAACACAGTCTACAGGTTGGGTGAAGAAATTTAGCTGTGACTAATAAATAGCGTGGCAAGAAACAGAAGTTACAAGTCGCGTAGGTCCAGCTCGTGACTGCAAGAAAACACGTTTAGACACTGCTGGAGGCACACACAGAAAAACTTCTATTGCGACCGTACCGAGCAAATAAATCCAAATTTCCTGTTGGAATCCGGCAGCACGGAGCGCACTTCATCCGGCAACGTCGAAACATGATTGCACTCAGCCGTTTGTGTCACATCATGGGCAAGGAGGTATACCATGGAACCAGGGAGTGGTCGGTTGTCAAGATCTACAACCACACCTCGAAGAAAATGACCCTGGAAACGTGAGAACGTGAGGTTTAGCTTGATCCGAATAAGCACACATGACATATCAAGTGGCGAGGCATCTTCACATACCATTAATACAAACGGTTTGGCCAAGGTAACTGTATCCGACTCGACTGTGACGTTGATACGTGCCCGTGCGTGGTTCGATGCATTCTCGTTTATCGTCAATTCGTACTGACCAGGTAGAACTGGGGCAAGCGAGAAGTAACCGTCGTGATGTGTGTGATTTTGCATGATCTGGGTTCCCGATCGGAACAAATTAACGCTTAATCCAGATGGGCCGGAGTTCAGTCCCTGGGTGACCACCTGGTTTAAAACAAGCGCGAGAGCTCAGCATTACACATTTAAATGTGGAAATTGGATGCAAGTATTCCATCGAAAACAACAAAGCGTGTATATTGATGGGGATAAATGGTAATACCGCTAATAAAGCGATACCCTGCACGGATGTCATCGTGGCAGCATGTCCGTGCCTTTGCGACTAACATCGTGCTCAATTGATTGGGTGGCCAACGGAGCGATCTTGCATCTAAACACGCTGTTCTCCTCTCCTACCATTTCTATTTATGTTTCCCCCTCTTCTGTCTAGGCCTGGGCAACGCAGTATCTTTAGGACCACGTGCAGTCTTGACTGTACGGCACTTTTGTCCTGTGTTAAGGAGGTGGGCACCTCCAAACGAATTATACTTATCATTGTGTTTACTTTACACTAACAATTCTTCTCCCTATTTTAGCCTACCCTTCAATTGGACTGTGGTGTTCTTTGTCCCACCTTGTATCAATAGAACTTTCATCCAGAACCTCTCTGCTCAATTGTCTGTTTGAGATACAGTTTAATCCTAGAACACGGGATTATAACATTGGCGACGGGAGTTTACAACGAATCCAATCATGTCATTTTCATCAGAGGATTTGAAAGCGATTCTTGATCATCAACACAAACAATTCGAACAAACACAAATGCGTTTGATTCAATCGCTAACACAATGTCTCAACCTTCAGTCTTCAACTCTGTCCCAGAGTTCCAATTCACCAGCATTTATGGAATCGACTGCTTCTATAATTTCAGAATTCAATTACGATCCTGCATCCGGTCTGACTTTCGATTCATGGTACAACCGATGGAAAGATACATTTCTGAATGAATTTTCCTGTCAAGATGATGCGTGGAAATCCCGCCTTCTTGTTCGCAAACTTGGAACTATCGAGCACGATCGTTTCACAAATTTCATTCTGCCCAAGCAACCGAAAGATCTTCGTTTTTCTGAAACTGTAGAGCAATTACGGGAAATTTTCGGAGATCAATCCTCCTTATTTAACACCCGTTACAATTGTTTGAAGCTATCGAAACGAGATGGTGATGATTACGTTACGTTTGCCGGCATCGTTAATCGTGAGTGCGAAAAATTCCAGCTACAGACCCTTACGGAAGATCAATTTAAATGTCTCATTTTCATCGCTGGTCTCCAGTCACCACAAGAAGCCGACATACGTACTAGATTACTTTCTAAACTCGAACACGAGAAAGAAGTAACTGTGCGTTCACTCACCACTGAATGCCAAAGACTGATTAACCTCAAACACGACACAGCTCTCATCCAGCGGACATCGTAGCCGACTTCATCTGTCACCGTACATGCCTTAGCAAAAGAGACAGTAACATCTGTCAAAAGCCCCCTACGGCATGTTGGTCATGCGGAGATTGGCACTTTGCACGTTTTTGTCCATTTAAAAAGCATCAATGTCATCAGTGCCACAGACGCGGACACAAGGAAGGGTTTTGTCACTCCATGTTAAAAGGCAATCACAATCCATCAAAGAGCACCCCAAAAGCCGTCCGTCACAAGCAGTACCCTCATAAAAAACTGCTATCTAATTCCGTATTCGCAACGTTCAACGGAGAATTTCAATCTCGACGTAAATACGTAATTGTTTCAATTAATACCGTTCCGATCCGCCTCCAGCTGGACACAGCCTCGGATATTACGTTGATCTCACGTAACACATGGGAATTAATTGGAAAACCTCATATTCTACCCACCAGTCACGTGGCCCAGAGTACATCAGGCAATACGTTAAATCTAACCGGAGAATTGATTTGTGAAGTCACTTTTAACAACCAACAGTTTTCTGGTAAATGCTATTTAACGGACTGTGCAAACCTGAATTTACTCGGACTGGACTGGATTACTAAACTTCAACTCATGGATGTACCTTTAAGTTCCATCTGTGAGGCTATCCAATCGCACACAACATCAGATTTACGTAATCAATTTACTGAAAACTTGAAAACGAAGTTTTCTGACGTCTTCCAAGACGGCCTGGGTTGTTGTACAAAACTGAAAGCTAGCCTCAAGCTTCGACCTGGTGTCACACCAGTATTCCGACCGAAACGTCCAGTCCCTTATGCTGGTCTTGCAGATGTCGAACAAGAATTAGACCGTCTCCATCGCTTGGGAGTAATCCAACCCATCAACTATTCCTCTTGGGCAACACCCATTGTTATTGTAAAGAAAGCCAGTGGTAAAGTTCGTGTTTGCGCCGATTATTCTACCGGCCTTAACGCTGCTTTAGACGAACATCAATACCCATTACCAATCCCAGACGACTTGTTCACTAAGCTCAATGGTGCAACGTGTTTCGCAAAACTTGATTTGGCTGATGCGTACTTACAGATCGAAGTTGATGACGACGCGAAGGAACTTTTAACAATCAACACACATCGAGGATTGTTTCAGTTCAACCGGCTACCTTTTGGTGTAAAGTCAGCACCTGCGATTTTCCAACAAATAATGGATTCCATGTTGACGGGTTTAACAGGAGTTGCAGCTTACCTTGATGATATTATCATATCAGCACCCAATCATGATGAACTGTCAGATCGTATAGATTCTGTGCTCGAACGAATTCAACAATATGGTTTCCGTTTACGGGCAGACAAATGCGAATTTTTTCTAGAATCTATAAAATATCTTGGTTTCATTTTTGATCAAAATGGTCGACACCCTGATCCAGAAAATATTCAAGCCATAAAAATCATGCCCCCACCAACGGACCTATCCACGCTACGATCATTCCTGGGACTTATCAGTCATTACAGTTCATTTGTTCCAGACATGCATCGTGTTCGTCATCCTTTAAATCATCTTTTAAAAAAGGACGTGAAATGGAATTGGTCAGCTGAATGTCAATCATCTTTTGAAAAAGTTAAGTCAATGCTCACTTCTGATTTGCTTCTTACGCACTATGATCCGAACATGGACATTACTGTTGTTTCTGACGCATCTAATTACGGTATCGGAGCTGTCATTTCTCACATATTTCCTGATGGTAAAGAAAAAGCAATCGCACATGCAGCCAGATCTCTGTCCACCACAGAGCGTAATTACGGTCAGATCGAAAAAGAAGCTTTAGAAATAGTCTTCGCAATCAAAAAGTTTCATAAAATGCTGTATGGACGTCATTTCACGCTCATAACTGATCACAAGCCACTCATCAGTATATTTGGTTCAAAGAAAGGTATTCCTGTTTATACAGCAAATCGTTTACAGCGTTGGGCTACCATGCTCTTAGGTTACAACTTTACCATAAAATATCAATCTACTGATGCTATTGGTCAAGCAGATGCATTATCCAGACTAATGGGTTCGCAGCGCCAGCAACCTGAGGATACCGTCATCGCGTCAATAACCGTTGAACCTGACATCAGTAATGTTTTTACTAATATTATTCGTGCGTTACCAATAACCTCTGATATGATACGGGAGGCTACTGCTCACGATACCGTCCTTCAGAAGGTCCTACATTTCAACCGCACCCAATGGCCCCGTACATGTGACGAAAATCTTCAACCGTTCTTTCGGCGCCGTGGGTCTCTATCAGAAAACGCAGGATGCCTGTTGTTCGCAGAACGTGTGGTTGTGCCATCAACACTACAAAATGATGTTCTCAAACAGTTTCACTTTGGTCATCCTGGCATTAGCCATATGAAAGCGTTGGCACGAAGTTATGTATATTGGCCTAATATGGATAAACAGCTAGAGGGTCTCGTAAAAACATGTTCTAACTGTCAATTGGCGGCGAAGACCCCTAGAAAAACCGAGTTATTTTCATGGCCCACACCAGAATCACCATGGTCCAGGGTTCATATTGATTTTGCTGGTCCGATTAACAATCAAAATTATTTGATCCTGGTCGACGCATTCAGCAAATGGCCCGAAGTGTTTCACATGGTTCGAGTCACTTTAAGTGCAACGATTACTAAACTGCAGCAGGTATTCAGCCGATTTGGTGTCCCAGATACTCTTGTTTCCGACAACGGAACAGCTTTCACTTCGGCGGAGTTTGCATCATTCTGTCAACAAAACAGTATTGAGCATAAACGCACACCTCCGTTTCACCCACAATCCAACGGACAAGTAGAAAGATTTGTGGATACATTCAAGAGAGCACTCTTGAAACTCAGAGGGGAAGGAACCACGTCAGACATCATTGAAAGGTTCTTGCTCAGTTACCGAGCCACGCCGAATCCCAATGTACCTAACAGTGTATCCCCGGCAGAAGCACTCATGAATCGAAAGATTCGATTACCATTGGACATCATCCGTCCATCGTTTTCTAATGAGATGCCTAGAAACCGACGCATGGAAAACCAGTTCAACCATCACCATGGAGCCGTCAGTCGGTTCTATAAGCCAGGTGCATCCGTACTGGCAAAAGACTATCGAAGTGGGGGTGAAACATGGACACACGGACAAATTGTTCGCCGCGTGGGACACGTGATCTATGAAGTTGATGTACAATCTTCCATCTGGATCCGTCATGCAAATCAGCTGCGCCCATCTTCTTTACCCGAGATTGTAAACCACGATGCTGGTATTCCACTGGACATCTTGCTAGACACATTTGAACTACCTGAGAGGTTGACCATATCCTCGCCAGAAAAGCGAGATGTTCAAACTAACTGTACACCAAGAAGATGGACCGACCGTGTTCGAAAGAAAGTCAAACTTTTGCAGCTGAACCCACGTAAACAGTCCTATCGTTGAAGACTTCCTGGGGGAGGTGTTAGAAGGGTCACCTCCAAACGAATTATACTTATCATTGTGTTTACTTTACACTAACAATTCTTCTCCCTATTTTAGCCTACCCTTCAATTGGACTGTGGTGCTCTTTGTCCCACCTTGTATCAATAGAACTTTCATCCAGAACTTCTCTGCTCAATTGTCTGTTTGAGATACAGTTTAATCCTAGAAATCGGGATTATAGCATTGGCGATGGGAATTTACAACGAATCCAATCATGTCATTTTCATCAGAGGATTTGAAAGCGATTCTTGATCATCAACACAAACAATTCGAACAAACACAAATGCGTTTGATTCAATCGCTAACACAATGTCTCAACCTTCAGTCTTCAACTCTGTCCCAGAGTTCCAATTCACAAGCATTTATGGAATCGACTGCTTCTATAATTTCAGAATTCAATTACGATCCTGCATCTGGTCTTACTTTCGATTCATGGTACAACCGATGGAAAGATACATTTCTGAATGAATTTTCCTGTCAAGATGATGCGTGGAAATCCCGCCTTCTTGTTCGCAAACTTGGAACTATCGAGCACGATCGTTTCACAAATTTCATTCTGCCCAAGCAACCGAAAGATCTTTGTTTTTCTGAAACTATAGAGCAATTACGGGAAATTTTCGGAGATCAATCCTCCTTATTTAACACCCGTTACAATTGTTTGAAGCTATCGAAACGAGATGGTGATGATTACGTTACGTTTGCCGGCATCGTTAATCGTGAGTGTGAAAAATTCCAGCTACAGACCCTTACGGAAGATCAATTTAAATGTCTCATTTTCATCGCTGGTCTTCAGTCACCACAAGAATCCGACATACGTACTAGATTACTTTCTAAACTCGAACACGAGAAAGAAGTAACTGTGCGTTCACTCACCAATGAATGCCAAAGACTGATTAACCTCAAACACGACACAGCTCTCATCCAGCGGACATCGCTGCCGACTTCATCTGTCACCGTACATGCTTTAGCAAAAGAGACAGTAACATCTGTCAAAAAGCCCCCTACGGCATGTTGGTCATGCGGAGATTGGCACTTTGCACGTTTTTGTCCATTTAAAAAGCATCAATGTCATCAGTGCCACAGACGCGGACACAAGGAAGGGTTTTGTCACTCCATGTTAAAAGGCAATCACAATCCATCAAAGAGCACCCCAAAAGCCGTCCATCACAAGCAGTACCCTCATAAAAACTGCTATCTAATTCCGTATTCGCAACGTTCAACGGAGAATTTCAATCTCGACGTAAATACGTAATTGTTTCAATTAATACCGTTCCGATCCGCCTCCAGCTGGACACAGCCTCGGATATTACGTTTATCTCACGTAACACATGGGAACTAATTGGAAAACCTCATATTCTACCCACCAGTCACGTGGCCCAGAGTGCATCAGGCAATACGTTAAATCTAACCGGAAAATTGATTTGTGAAGTCACTTTTAACAACCAACAGTTTTCTGGTAAATGCTATTTAACGGACTGTGCAAGCCTGAATTTACTCGGACTGGACTGGATTACTAAACTTCAACTCATGGATGTACCTTTAAGTTCCATCTGTGAGGCTATCCAATCGCACACAACATCAGATTTACGTAATCAATTTACTGAAAATTTGAAAACGAAGTTTTCTGACGTCTTCCAAGACGGCCTGGGTTGTTGTACAAAACTGAAAGCTAGCCTCAAGCTTCGACCTGGTGTCACACCAGTATTCCGACCGAAACGTCCAGTCCCTTATGCTGGTCTTGCAGATGTCGAACAAGAATTAGATCGTCTCCATCGCTTGGGAGTAATCCAACCCATCAACTATTCCTCTTGGGCAACACCCATTGTTATTGTAAAGAAAGCCAGTGGTAAAGTTCGTGTTTGCGCCGATTATTCTACCGGCCTTAACGCTGCTTTAGACGAACATCAATACCCATTACCAATCCCAGACGACTTGTTCACTAAGCTCAATGGTTCAACGTGTTTCGCAAAACTTGATTTGGCTGATGCGTACTTACAGATCGAAGTTGATGACGACGCGAAGGAACTTTTAACAATCAACACACATCGAGGATTGTTTCAGTTCAACCGGCTACCTTTTGGTGTAAAGTCAGCACCTGCAATTTTCCAACAAATAATGGATTCCATGTTGACGGGTTTAACAGGAGTTGCAGCTTACCTTGATGATATTATCACATCAGCACCCAATCATGATGAACTATCAGATCGTATAGATTCTGTGCTCGAACGAATTCAACAGTATGGTTTCCGTTTACGGGCAGACAAATGCGAATTTTTTCTAGAATCTATAAAATATCTTGGTTTCATTTTTGATCAAAATGGTCGACACCCCGATCCAGAAAATATTCAAGCCATAAAAATCATGCCCCCACCAACGGATCTATCCACGCTACGATCATTCCTGGGACTTATCAGTCATTACAGTTCATTTGTTCCAGACATGCATCGTGTTCGTCATCCTTTAAATCATCTTTTAAAAAAGGACGTGAAATGGAATTGATCAGCTGAATGTCAATCATCTTTCGAAAAAGTTAAGTCAATGCTCACTTCTGATTTGCTTCTTACGCACTATGATCCGAACGTGGACATAACTGTTGTTTCTGACGCATCTAATTACGGTATCGGAGCTGTCATTTCTCACATATTTCCTGATGGTAAAGAAAAAGCAATCGCACATGCAGCCAGATCTCTGTCCACCAGAGAGCGTAATTACGGTCATATCGAAAAAGAAGCTTTAGCAATAGTCTTCGCAATCAAAAAGTTTCATAAAATGCTGTATGGACGTCATTTCACGCTCATAACTGATCACAAGCCACTCATCAGTATATTTGGTTCAAAGAAAGTTATTCCTGTTTATACAGCAAATCGTTTACAGCGTTGGGCTACCATGCTCTTAGGTTACAACTTTACCATAAAATATCAATCTACTGATGCTATTGGTCAAGCAGATGCATTATCCAGACTAATGGATTCGCAGCTCCAGCAACCTGAGGATACCGTCATCGCGTCAATAACTGTTGAACCTGACATCAGTAATGTTTTTAAGAATATTATTCGTGTGTTACCAATAACCTCTGATATGATACGTGAGGCTACTACTCACGATACCGTCCTTCAGAAGGTCCTACATTTCAACCGCACCCAATGGCCCCGTACATGTGACGAAAATCTTCAACCGTTCTTTCGGCGCCGTGGGTCTCTATCAGAAAACGCAGGATGCCTGTTGTTCGCAGAACGTGTGGTTGGGCCATCAACACTACAAAAGGATGTTCTCAAACAGTTTCACTTTGGTCATCCTGGCATTAGCCATATGAAAGCGTTGGCACGAAGTTATATATATTGGCCTAACATGGATAAACAGCTAGAAGGTCTCGTAAAAACATGTTCTAACTGTCAATTGGCGGCAAAGACCCCTAGAAAAAACGAGTTATTTTCATGGCACACACCAGAATCACCATGGTCCAGGGTTCATATTGATTTTGCTGGTCCGATTAACAATCAAAATTATTTTATCCTCGTCGACGCATTCAGCAAAAGGGCCCGAAGTGTTTCACATGGTTCGAGTCACTTCAAGTGCAACGATTACTAAACTGCAGCAGGTAATCAGCCGATTTGGTGTCCCAGATACTCTTGTTTCCGACAACGGAACAGCTTTCACTTCGGCGGAGTTTGCATCATTCTGTCAACAAAACAGTATTGAGCATAAACGCACGCCTCCGTTTCACCCACAATCCAACGGACAAGTAGAAAGATTTGTGGATACATTCAAAAGAGCACTCTTGAAACTCAGAGGGGAAGGAACCACGTCAGACATCATTGAAAGGTTTTTGCTCAGTTACCGAGCCACGCCGAATCCCAATGTACCTAACAGGGTATCCCCGGCAGAGGCACTCATGAATCGAAAGATTCGATTACCATTGGACATCATCCGTCCGTCGTTTTCTAATGAGATGCCTAGAAACCGACGCATGGAAAACCAGTTCAACCATCACCATGGAGCCGTCAGTCGGTTCTATAAGCCAGGTGCATCCGTACTGGCAAAAGACTATCGAAGTGGTGGTGAAACATGGACACAAGGACAAATTGTTCGCCGCGTGGGACACGTGATCTATGAAGTTGATGTACAATTTTCCATCTGGATCCGTCATGCAAATCAGCTGCGCCCATCTTCTTTGCCCGAGATTGTAAACCACGATCCTGGTATTCCACTGGACATCTTGCTAGACACATTTGAACTACCTGAGAGGTTGACCATATCCTCGCCAGAAAAGCGAGATGTTTAAACTAACTGTACACCAAGAAGATGGACCGACCGTGTTCGAAAGAAAGCCAAACCTTTGCAGCTGAACCCACGTAAACAGTCTTATCGTTGAAGACTTCCTGGGGGAGGTGTTAGGAGGGTCACCTCAAAACGAATTATACTTATCATTGTGTTTACTTTACACTACTAATTCTTCTCCCTATTTTAGCCTACCCTTCAATTGGACTGTGGTGCTCTTTGTCCCAGCTTGTATCAATAGAACTTTCATCCAGAACCTCTCTGCTCAATTGTCTGTTTGAGATACAGTTTAATCTTAGAACCCGGGATTATAACAACAACCTTCAGAACTTATATTCAGAATGCACAAAATCAGCACCTTTCATAGTCGAACGAAGAATAGGGTGTGAACGCAAGGAAAAATTCTCACATTTGTAACCACCTTCCATAAGCAAGGGGAACCCTCCGTCTTTACCCAATCGTCATCACTCACGAGGACCGTTTGCGGATGTGCACGGTTATGCAATCGTGCAGCACTTGTGGGCTGTGCGGCTAACACCGAGATACATTAATTGGCCATCGGTAGAGAGCTGCATGCTGGAACACGCTGAAGTCTCACAAACAATTCCATCTCTATTTTCTTTCGCCTATCTGCCTAGGTCTGGGGAACCTGACAGTATCTTAGCCCACGTGCAGTCTACAACTGTGAGGCTTGTGCTTTCATTCATTCATTCACGATACCAGTAATTGCTTGAGTGCAGTCTGTGGCTGTGTGGCATTGTCTGAATCAGATTTGTGATCACATATATGTCAACTATTGCTGAAGATTGAATTGATTGAATTCAATAAAAATTTCGGGACTAATTTCTACCGAAAGTCCTGGAGTTTGTCAAGGTTATTCGAGTACCTACTTACCTACTAAAACTTATTCAGAGCCTTCGACAGATTTCACAACTCGCTAATTCTGTGCAAGGTTTTGGAATTGGTCCCCCACTCCTAACATGGATAGCTGTATTTCCCAGCGCCAGAACTTTGCGTGTACGAGTTCGTGAGAACTTTCCAAAATCCTTCCCAGTTGAATTTGGGGTACCCCAAGGAACGGTTTTTGGCCCACGCCAATTTTGATAATTTACTAACGGCATAGATAAAGGACTCACATCACCAATCCACATGTTCACTGGTGACACCCTAGTATCCACATCTAACTGGATGTGGTGTTAATCTTGAACTGATCGACAGCTTTGCTAACGTCGGCAGTTGTATATCTGCCGGCGGTTGTGTCGATCATGAGATTTCACGTGTATGCAAAACGGGTGTAGCGTTTACTAGCCTGCGCCATTTTTAGGCGTCGACGCGGTTTCACTCTATACTAAGGGTTGAGTGTGCAACGCAGTCGTGCGTGCTACACTGCTCTATGGATTCGAAACCCGGTCAATCCGAGCGGAAGCTATTCATCAACTTTGTCTACAATACCTGTTGCTGCGTAGAATTGCTTGCGTTCAGAGGCAATAACGGAATACAAATAAAAAGTCTGCAAACCAGCTTTAGTACGAATAGGCTACAAACTGTGAGAAATTTTGATGCTTGCTCGTTTAGGAATGTTTCAAGAATGCCTCCTCATCGTTTACTATACCGCGTCCTTTTTGCAGATCCTGGAAGAAGCTGAGAGAAACGATAGGGTGGCCAGTCCGACGTGGCGCGTTAAGATGAAGAAACGCACAGCAGCGCGAGATTTAGTCAAGCGTACTCGTACTATATACTTAGATTTATTACAACAGACTTGGAGTATCATGCATCGGTTTGGAACACGTTGCTAAAAAAGGAATAATTGCACTAGAACTGTCACAAAGTAATAGTACGAAGCTCGTCAATAAAATTGACTGCCTCTTATCTTACAATTTTTAAACGTTTACGCCGCATCTGAATTTTCACTTTAATTTATTTTCAAATTAATAAAACTTCCTAAATTCGTAATACTGTACAATATGTTTTACAAGACACGCTCTGCTGTC
>JACCGJ010022639.1:0-46585 GCA_013407085.1 Atriophallophorus winterbourni
GCCGTGGAAAAAGAAAAGGAATCTAAAAATGCTAACAAAGAGGAGAAGTATGCATATCAGATGAGAAATTTTTAAAGTTAGAACTAAATGGCATCGGGGAGAACTCACATCGGTTGATGAAAAAGATGTGGGGTGTGCTTGATTGTTCAACTGGAAGAATGGCCGAATATAGATGACCGAAACTCCCCCCAAACGGCCGGTGGTTGCCATTTTGATGTAAAGCGGATGATGCAGTCGAAGAGCAGGTGGTGGAATCAAGTCCTGTGTTGTTGCGTGCACCGCTTATTGAAACAGATTCCGAGGCAGTATATCGGACCATAGTTGTGGGTTGTTCGGAGCCTAATAGTTCTGGAATAGCCGAAAGAAAAGTGCCATTCTCGGGCTTGAAGGATGAGGCGTTCCGTTCATCGATTACATATGATCCGGATTCGGTGGCCTGTAGTGAACAGGTTTGTTTCAAACCAGCAGCTATGGTGAGTATTGTGGGGAGACTAGAGTTGTTTCTCACGCTGATATTGGATTGGGATTGCAGAGCAGAAGTTGGTTGAACGGATGTAGAAGAACTGGAAAACATGTAAATGTATAAGAGACTTGAAATAAGAAAGTCGACCTTTGGGCAGACCTGTGCCTGTCATTTGCAAAATAAATACAAAAGCACTTGGCATTAATCCTACGAGATGGGATGGGAAGAGATTGCTCGTAACTGTCAGCGTGATCGACCGAGTGCTACCCAGCTCTTTGAGCACAGTGGGAGAGATTGTCACTCCCGACCCGGACTGTTTAGTCATTCTAAACGCTGTAAAGCATGAAACTGCAAGTGTTTGTGGTGTATATCCATGATCAACATCGACCGATGGAGGTCAACAACACCAACAAATGTATGATAGGTAAAAAGCAGAACTGTTATCATCGTCATCATCAGGGACATTTTTGCATCAGTAAGAATTATTGGATGCTTACATGTTGACAAGCGGGGCACAATAAAAGCTGATATATATGTCAGGAAAGAAATTGAAAGGTAGAAAGAAGAAAATGTATGTAATATGTAGAAGTATAAACACAAATACACATAAATGAGGTGTCAACTCCTCGAATGAAACATTTATTTAATCGGGTTCTATGAACAAGTAAAGCAAAATCAACAAGACAGCTTCCTCAGCGGCATTCACTGCTAAGCAGCATAAGAGATCAATCTAATACATTAGGCACTGCAGTACAGTATGACACTATTGCTATACGGAAGCGAATGTTGGCCAGGTAGGGGAACAGATCAGAGACTGGAGGCTTAGATCATTGTTGATTGCGCTGGATTGCTAACGTTTTGTAGTAACAACACATTCGCAAGTTTGAGGCCAGTCTGGCCTTAGGAAGTGTTATATCTGTGGTTTGCTACTGTTGGCCCATCCGTGTGGGTTAGAGAGAACACAACCGTTGCTGAACTCGTCTATTCACCGAATGAAAGAATATCACAAAGTGAGCGAGTGCGTGAATATCACAGTGAGTGAACTCACCATCGATCTTGATTGGTGATAGGTGCCATCCTAATAGGAAGCAACGGTACAAGTCTGTAAAAATCATAAACCGACGTCGTATGAACTGGCTTTCTACTTTGACACTCATTGCCTGCTAAGGGTTTTATCGCATTTGGTGGCAGCACACAGTTTATAATATAGATGTCTGCAAACGCATTAAAACTAAGAAGCTGTGGACTAAAACAAATATCGACGCGTGTTTGCGATGGATCGAACACGTTTAAAGAAGACAACATCACTAGTTACCTTGTTTGCGTTTGCTTGGTACACTGTGTTTGATGATTATGATGATAAGTATGAGGAAATAAAAGCGTGGAATAAGACAGTTTTAAGGAGTCTGATTGGTTTAATCTGCTGAAACACTGTTAAGTTGTTCAGAAAATGGAAAATCATCCCAAGTTTGACAAATCGGCCCGTTGTCTGGCCTCACACTCGGGTGGAGTAAAATCCCCTGATATCATAGTCACATTCTACAATAGGCTAACGACCAATTGAAGATAAAAACCGAAAATTGGCGGTTCTCACCTTGTTAGAGGACGTGTGGATGGCGAAAGTTTCGTTGGCGGAGACGTAGGAAACAATGTCGGATTGGTGGAAGTAGAAATCGAAAACGCGGGATTTTTGACAGTATCCGATGAACTCGTATGGTCGGGGTTAGGCGTTATTCCGTCCAACGAAACATACGAATCACGTTGGCAAGAATCCATACTTACGACAACAAGTACCGGGTCACCTGTGGCCTTCGATACAGATAACTTGACTGGTGGTGAGCTATTCATGAGCATCGTCGTAACAGGGAAAATGGAAGATAGAGCGGATGCGTTGTTGGACTGTGATAAGCTACCCCAACCTTCATGTTCGGCTTGCAGTTTCTTCAAAGTTCGAGAAAAATTGCTGAAAAGATATAATGCGATCATATAAATGTTGATCGTATTGTTGTAACTTAGCAACGGATACAAACTTTATTCGTTTCTTAGTTCAGCCTGATGATCAAATCGAGTTCAATAAGGATTAGCACCATAAACGTAAAAAATGATTAACGGCAGCATTGTTATAAAGACTATGCGAATGAGTCCATACTGTATGCAGCCCAAATTGCACGCTGTTCTTCTGGAAACCCATTCCGGTAATTGCCACATAACATAGGCTTTATTTGGTGTAAGGGTAGGTGACTGAAAGTTATAATTATCATCACGGACATCGCTACACAGGTAGCAAGTACCAAGTGCTTAATTGCCATAAAACAACATGTTAAAAATCCTTTAAAAAGATGAGGAATGATGAGACTTAAAAAGCTTCTGAACTAATAGAAGATTAGGCACAGACACATTGGGATGAAGTGCCTACACCTCGAGCCAAGCATGCATTCAAGTGGGTGTTGATAACGAGTAGAGCGACTTCAGTATGACAGTGTAACGGTGGCTTTCCTCGTCACTTCACATGATAACATACAACATTAATCAAACACTCTAAGAGGCTGTCACAACAAGACAGTCACTGAACATGATTTTGATCAATATCCCAAAAGGTAAAAAGCAAATGAGAATTCTGATCTTTTGGAAACCAACCTGGTAGATATTTATCATCCAATGAAAATCAGGTAAAAAGAGCTAATAAAACTAAATGAAGAATTTATGATATGCCCGCTGTCACGTGAAAATGGCCATAAAATATATTGAATAAGCTTTCTTAAATGGTGGGAGGGGGCACAGCATTTTAGTATGGCATGGTATGAAAGCACAAGCCTGATCCAGGCAAAGTGCCGCACAGTCAGAGACTGCATGTAGGATAAGATACTGTCATGCTGCCCAGGACTAGACAGATATGAGGGGATAAATAAAAATAGAAAAGATAGTGAGACTCCAGCGTGTTTCAGCATGCAGCTCACTACCGTTGGCCAATCAATTTTGCATGACGTTAGCCGCCCAGCACATAAATGCTGCACATCCGTACACAGCATTTCAGTAAACAAGACTAGGTTAAACTAGTTAATTGGCTAGTAGCCAGAGGTACAGCAAATGATGTTTTGTGGAACCTACTACCTAAAACCGGAAACGGAAGAAAAACACGATCATTAAAGGAGTTCTTATGAAGTCGCCTACAAGTTAATTGAGTGCTTCGCGCTATTTTTCATCACCTAAATAAATGGTTATATTGAAATAACGAAAAAAGTCTATAACCTTCGAATCGTCACAAACTCATTATTGGAAACAGGGCCATTCGCCTTTATACAGTTGTCATATTAACTTTAAAATGCAGCAATTCATGAAAATAACCTTATTATGGCGGAACGAAGAGATAACAATGAACAACATAAAACATCCACATATCGTCTGAAAGGAATATCTTCACAAGATGAGAAGTATGAACGACCTTCAAAACGTGATTGAGGTGATGAATGAATCAAGAAATCGCAATGGAATTACACTCTGGATGTTTCGTGCAATAGTGGTACTCGTAGAAATATGTAGATGCTACTTTTCTGTCAAACTCTGAGTAAATCAGGGAGCGCTTGTATGCCACTGTTGGATAAGGCTGGTACGACCAACCTGTTCAAAGCATGTGTCCAAACACATGTTTAATGGGGTTAAACCCATAACCATGAACCAAAATATTCATTTGCATGGTTTTCCGTCACACACCCCACGACCGGTTTCGTGCTGTTTGCACTCATCAGGTAGGGGCAGTAAGATCAGGATCCGCATGCGCTTGAAACAGTGGAGGAGTGGGTGTGTGTGTGACGTAAAAGCATGCAAATGAATATTCTGAGTAAATCAGTTATCATTGAAGATATACATTGTTAGATTATGTGGGAATTCATGATAGAATTCATAATGATGATGAAATCACAAGCTCAATCTAGGTAAGCGCGCACAGTCAGACTGCATGTGGGTGAAGACACTGTCCGGGTTCCCAAGCACAGGCAGATATGACAGGGAAAATATAAATGGTATTGAGACTCAAGCGTGTTTCCACATGAGTTCTCACTACCGGTAGCAAATCAATTTAACATGATGTTAGCTGTACAGCACATAAGCACTGCACAGTTGCACATCAGACTTGAAAAATTCATGGCTGTACATCAGTAGATATAAATCTTATAGGTGCGCAATAATCAATGGATACTACTCTACCAAAATCAAAATGAGTTGCGCGATCACAAATTTGTTGTGGCAGCAAAGAATCAATATATATCAACTCATGAAAGCTTGTGTTCAAATGTAAGTGCAACGCAGTTTGATGGACTAAACTGCAAGTCTCTCCAGTCAAAACGGAATCTTGAGGGAGCGAACGAGTTGGTGAAATAGGGTCGATTCTCTGTTGTCTGGCACGCGCCGTATGTGCTAAACTAGGAACTCGTCCACGTAGGGGATTACATCATGAAAATTGAATAAAGACTTTGTTTTCACCAGTGAAAGATATGGGAACCGCGAGACTGTTTCACCTCTACGGTATTTCAAATTAGGAATGTGATGAGATTCCAATGTCAAATTGTTTTAGCTCGAATCTGCGAGAATCTACATGGATATTGGAAGACATCACTAAGACGCAAGTGAAACCGGGTGTACAAAATTGAAAGTAAAATCTGGTAGATATTCTATGGTTTAGCGCTTTATCAAGAATGATTTAATCACGTTAGCATGATTATTTCGAAGAAATATCACAATATTTTAGAAAAAGCAGACTAGTCTGCATGATCACAAATCTAAAAGTTCAGCAGCGATGTAGTTTAAATGCACGAGAAATGTGCTGTTTGTAAGCAAATTAAAGCACATATGGAATTTTTGTAACCTCTAATTCATGTAAGGCATTTTATCAATATTCAGACATTGGTCGATTGCGATATTTTGTTGTTTCTTACATGTTTCACGTCTTTAGGCGTCCTGTAATTATTGCGGGTTTTAGAAAAGTACTCTCAACCAATAAATGCATCAAGGCTGTCGGACGAATGAGCAATGACTCAGCTGACTCGACTCCCTGAATGTGGTAGATTGATAACTTATTTTGTACTTCAGTGCCTCATCACCGCTCATCATACTACGTCTTATTTGCAAAGCCTTGTAAACCTGGGAAACCTCAGGCGACATGGATGCAAACCGAAGTGAGTGGCGCCAATCTATATGTATATACGAAATCGCAAGCCTGATTCGGGCAGTGCCGCACAGTCATAAGCTGCACGTGGGCTAAGATACCATCTGGTTGTCTAGGCCAATACATATATGGGAAAGGAAAATAGCAATGGCAGCAAGACCGCAGCATGTATTCGCATGTAGCTCACTAACGGTGGCAAATCAATTTAGCACGGTGTTAGCAGCATAGCACATAAGTGCTGCACATCCATGGAGCCAATCTACTTTATTATGTGTAATAATTTTATCCAATAACATGGTATCAAATTTTATAAATATGAAAACGGAAATAATCGAAAAATCCCATGTAGTGAAACTACAAAAACAAATTTTTTTCTCACTTATTTCTATATTCCGCTTGTTCGCTTCATTTTCACGCGTTTGCTTATCTTGTGAAGTCTTGAACAATTTAAGACTGAAACATTCGGGAATTGTCATCTCTCACCTCGCACGATATCTTGTACGCCAATCAAGAGATATTTTGAATCTAGAGTGATTATTCAACTCCTCAATAATTTTCGCCCTTACGCGGTATTTATTAAGAATATTGCTACGATAAGTCTTATGGTGCTACGGTAACTACGGTGCAGCTTACATGACCGACCAGAAGAGCTTTACACCATATATCTAATGCGCACGGATGTGCAATCGTGCAGTACTTTGTACTGTGCGGTTAACACCGAGCTAAATTGATTGGCCACCGTTAGTGAGCTGCATGGTGAAACAGGTTGAAGACTCACTACCATTTCCTGTTCTTTTTTCTTCCTCTGTCTAGGCCTGGGCAACCTGACAATATTCTAGCCCACGTGCAGTCTGTGACTGTGCGGCACTTTGCTTGTATCAGGCTTGTGCTTTCATACCATACCATACCATCTAATGCGCATTAGTCTACAATTGGAGCTCCAGCCTGTTTCTTATCATCAAAAGACGAACGACGATCAGCATTTAGATACTTATATCTTTGCGCATAAAACAGGTGAGTATATATGTCGCATAGTTGGATCACATACCGCCACCTATGGATTGATGTAACCATGGTTTCGGAGAATTTGTCCAAGATTTCGCTACAACCGGCTTTTTTGAAATAGCTAAAACGTGCACAATCGAGGGCATCCTTAGAACGCTACTATTGTCTCTAATTTGGTCAAATAAACATAATCGGTAGAAAATCATGTCCAAAATTAAAATTGTCATCTATTCTTACCAGTCAACACCAAGTCAATAAACGTGCATTCACAAATGTGCCTCCAAACTGGGTCATCCACCCAAAAAGTTAATTACAATCATTGTGACCAGGTGTATTTGAGGTGATACAATCTAAATTTTTAGCGCTTTTGCTGCTTTGGGAATTAAGTTTAAATGTAAATAATGTAAACCGAATTGCAAATGATTCTTTATGAAACATGAAGCGAAAATACAATTGTTGCATTTGGGTAAATAAAAATGTGAAATTTCTGATAAACAAACTTACTCGGCAAACAATTCTTGATCTTCGGTAATATTCCGCGGGTTAAGAAAACTGGTGGGCGTTACAGGGGTTGATCCGCTAGTTCCCAAATGTCCAAGTAACTTTTCAAAATCAGCACAATCCGAAAGTTTATTTGATATAATGTTCTCTGTTTGAAACGAACTGGAATCAGCACCATTTTTGATATTTGAGAATTTGCATTCGGTTCGGAAATTTCCAAAATTCTTTTGGCGGGCAGGCGAATGCGCTTTTCTTTCATCTGTACTCGAATAATGAGTAATCACTCTAAGTGGCGAGGTGATGGACGAGTTTGTGGGATTTATTTCCATCGGGCAAGTCATTCAGTGAAAAAAGCACGACTCATGCTAATCACCAAAATAGAACAGCGTAACAAAGACAAACACGCGCGGGGTGGTTATACGAACATAGCCAATCAGGCCGCAGTTATTTTCAAGGGCAAATTAATTTATGCAGATGACAATTCGAAGATTACACGGTAAGGTAAAATTGAAATTTAGAGAAATCGAAAATAATATAGTCAATTTTGTTTAAATATTTTTTATACTTTTTACAAAAATATTTTTGCATCTTTCAAGGGCGATCCGGTTCCATTTATTTAATGAACAATGAGATTAGAAATTAGATACCAGAGTCTATGCATGTTTCAGAAACCGAACTCCTTGGAACTAAGATAATCACTGGAGTTCCTTTATTGGACGGCACAGTTCATTTCATTTTAGTTGCACAGGACAGTAAGTGGCTAACGAGTCAATCGAGCGCCCGGAATTTTTTTCGTTGGTCAGATGCACAGAAGCAATCACCACTGCCAAAATGTTTTATTCTTATTTTGCGTTGGATATCATCAACGAACACGACACTAAGAGATTTTCCGGGTTGTATTTAGAAAACGCCTCGTTATGAATAATGCTGGAAAAATAAAAAAAGAACGAATAAACTGATTGAGTAATGACAGTGAAATTTTGTTTCATCTTCAACAGGTTCAGTATCTGTTTCGGTATCAAAGGGCGATAATCGACCAAGTCGAAACGAATGCCAAGATTCTATCGGAGGTGTGCTTGATAGCACCAGGGTCTACCAGGATTGATTAATATGGAGTACAAGCATGTGCATCTGTGAATGGAAGATGCTAAAGGTCTCATTGCCAAAAGGTGAAAGAGTTAATGCATGTTACATATCCAAAAGAATGAAAACAAGATGGACAGCAGTTAATTTCAAGATAAACAGAAAATGGAAAATAAATGCTTTTTGTGTTTCGAATAGTTTCATAATAGTTTTGTTGTTTTTGACAACAAATAGGAATGGATTTAATTTTAAGTGTAATGCTCCGTAAAGAGCATTTGACACCATCACATGTATGAACGCATTTACTGAAGCTGCAAGCATACCTCATGGTTGAAAGGAACTTAAAAATACATGGTGTATGGAAACATGCATGCCACCATTTTGTAAGGCCCGCACTCGTCAGCTTGAAACAGTATGAGCAGGATTCACATGTCTTGATCGTGCCAACCTCAGCCAACTAAAGCTCGATAACACAACTTGTGTAGTTTAACAAACTTGCAGGTCATGGATTTCGAAAAACCGCAGTGAATAAAATTAACTGTCGTAGGAGTGTAGCGAATAATTATTTATCCGCGTTCTAGTATGTTCCAAGTAGTTCAAATTTGCAATAAGTTTTCTAGAGTTTCGGGAACAGTAATAATTAGTTGTGTATAGCAGGAATGTGATAGTCTCGCATTTTCCCATGTGAACGACTACTCAGTCGTCTATTTTGGGAACCGTGCTGCGACTTCAATGCTCGTTGATATAAAGGTCCCAGAAGCGAAGTATCGTTCTAGATCAATGCTGTTTATTCTTCTGTAGGTTGTGTAAAATAATATTGTGATATACTCTGTGAAATCTTCGTAAATTTTGAGTGAATGTATATACTGGCACATTGGACCTACAAAAATCTACACGGTTTCAAACTTACAAGTGAATTATTAAGGCATGCAATACTTTTGGGTAATCCTTTTAGTGTTGTCCTGACAAATTTCTGTCTATTTCTAGATATTGTACCAATAGTGCAGGAGAAGAAAATCAGCAGCTTTAGATTCATAATTATTCAGGTAATTCGTATAAAATAGAATAAATAAACTTTATCACTTTTTTCATGGAGGCAGGGTAGGCATGAAAAATGATTCAAAACATATTGAAATAATTAAAGTAAATGTTTGATATATATAAGTAAATATATAAATTCTTTATTCTAGGATATCCGGGGCATGATAAGCAACTTGGCTGTATTTTCCACGCTCTTTTAAAACATCGTTACGAATTTTCGCTATTCTGTGAAATTGCTGTAAAATAGACTATTTTACTATATTATTATAATCAAAACGTTCATTATATTCCCTGCTGATTACTAACGCTTGTGATAAAATCAGCCTATAATTTTCCAGGTACATTATTGTTACCCATCCTTCTCGCTGTCAAATGAGTACAATTAATGCTTGCTTAGGGTTTATTATCGATATTCTCTACAGCTGTGGGATCTGATGGGAGTATTAGGTCCAAGGTAGACGGCCGGTCTGATCCCTTCTTAAGAGTATATCCAAAAACGTGGTAATCAGGGGGTGCGTAAACAAATACGGTTCGAAGTTCATATTCAAGTGCTCTGATGAATGATCATCCCTGCTATGGCGCTTGGAAAAGTTGAAATTCCCAATTATCAATATTTAGTATTGTACGGCGTTGTTAAATAGCGCAAAGCATTAGCCACTGTATTGTTTAGGTCGAGATTTGCTGTTGAAAAACGATAGGTCACACCAATAATGCATTGTTTTCCTGAAGCAAGAGTCAAAGAGCATCAAATTATGTCAATTATATCAAGGGTCTGTTCGTTCATAGCTCTACATATAAACGCTTGATTGAAGTATAGTGCAGCTCCTCCGCCATCACCGAAACGGTCACGTCGGAATAGAGACATGCTTGGCAACGAGATTTCATTTTCAGTCAATGGGGCATGGAACCACTTTTCTGTCATGCCAAATATGCCACGGGCCGTTTTATTACATATCTGGGACAGTTCGATTAACGTGTTGATAAGGCTGTTTGCGTTTGTACAGTCGCACTTAATTTTATTATTCGTGTCTAATGACGGAGTGTAAACTGAATTTATTGGTCCAACTTCTCTGGAGTCGGACTTAACAAGTTTTTTGAATTTGTGCTCTGGTAGTCACTAGTATCAAACGGGTGGGTGGAAATATTTGTTCTTGTTGGTATTGCTTCTGTGATAGAATCGGAAATTGTATCAGGTTCTCGGATCTTGATCGATTTCGGATCTAGCGGCATTTGCGCTATTCGTGTTATTCGTGTTAGTGGAATTACTCGTATGTTTATGGATCTCAAAGTTTTCTCGGTTGACTGTCATCCTCCGAACATGATGATCAACTTCTACCTTGAAGCTGAGTTCAGATATGATTACCCCTTTCGATAACGTAAGTTTCAAGGCTTTACATGTGAATCTTCTTCTATCGGCAATGGCGCTGTTTAACCGGATCACTCTCAGTGGATTTAATCAAATCTATTGTAATTCGGAGTTCATAGTTGACGAAAAATATCGATCGTTACTTCGTCGAAAAATGTTCCTAATTTCTGTCAGAATTCTCCACTGTTTACGATCGTGGCTAAGGCGTTCGTAAATGAAAGAATCATAAATGATTCCCGTAACCTCAAGTAAAATGATATTGCGGGAAGAATGGTTTCCACGTACAATAGTTTTGTCGTGTCTCTTGCCCCATGAAATATCGCGGTAGACGCTGCACCTGTTTCAGAGCTATTTCGTGGCATGCGTTAAGCAATATATCTTTTAGGTTCCTTTTATTGTTTACTGTTACTTTAAGCAATCTTGAATAGTCATGTTGTGGCGATTCAAGATTTCTAGTAAGTCGATTCATTAAATTCGTTTTATTTTGATTTATTTTCATCATTTTGCACAGATTAAACAACGCCTTATGCTCGTGTTGTTCCCGGGTCTCAAATAATGAACCTTCGTGTTCTTGTATATTCGTACATAATACACTGGATTTGTAGAACCGCGTGGCTGATCGGTCGTTTTTTCGTAAATTGTCCACTTGTATTCTTTTAAATAGCTATATATTATTAGTTATCCTCGTCGGAAACTGAATGACCTTGAGCTGCGGTGGCGTATGATTTCGGTGTTTGCGCCGGGTTTACACGTTCGTTAGCTTAATATATTTTCGGGCGTAATAAACTCAGGTTGCTGGGTTCGTTATCGTCTACTTTACTCCATCTCGTTTTGTCAGAAATATCTGTTATTCCTTAAAATACAACTGTCATTGCTTGTTTTCTGAGTACATTGGACGCTGGTTTTGTGTGAGTCCTGAGCAAGGATTCGAGTTTAAGTATGATTTTTTATACACGATTCAGGGGTGACCATTCGCGGCTCTAAGATTAGTCGCTGATTGTTTGTTTCTAAAGTGGCAGGGTCGTAGAGACCTCGTGGACTCTATCTGCATTCAGAGCAGATAAAGCAAATCGTCTTTGATTACAATTATCCCTTTTTCTTCGTCAAGGTCTAATCGCAGCTAGCGTGTATAATGCGTGATCAGACATGACATGTCACGTCACTTGCCTTCGCAGTTAGAACTTTTGTAAAGCTTTTGAAATCTTGTCTGTCTCATTATTTCTCTTTTATGTGCGGTCGTGTTCGTTTCTGTGTCCAATTTAGCGCGGCGGACATGCTTCGTGTAGGCAATATCATATCGATCGCAGCTTTTTGATGAGATGAAGTTAAAGCGTGAACAAATTAAGGTTCATAATTTAAAAGATTATACAAACGATGCTGAGCTTCATGGCCAAGATGCAACGGGAAAAATGTGTTCAGCTCATATGGGTAAACGTTTTTGACAAATCGCGATATGAGGGAGGAAAACGTTTCAAACTGCGTTGTTTTCTGTTTTTGAAGATGCATCCCGATTCGGAAAATTTGTAACTTCATAATATCTCACAGAATCGAAGAAACAATGCTACTACTAAGAAATTTACAAACATCGAGAGAATGATTCCGCATGTTTGGCTCGTAATGTGGAGTACCATTAATGTCCTATATCATCTCAATTTGCCGTTGTATTTCAATCAAAATGCGTGAGGATCGTCGCTGAAACTAATCAAACGACGGCAAATGATGCCCGTGACTCTCCACTGTTGAAGGAGTTTGCAATGAATTTCCAATAATCGCTACACTTGAGCCTTAATTACATTCACCTGATGTTTGCATAGCGCGACTTTGATCACACATGGAACAGATACTTTTCATGAGGAGAATTTTTATGTCACCGCCATATTAATAATTCCATATAACAATTATGAATTGTATTTGGAAAATCTTCCGATACATTCCACATAACATAACTCTACATGATATTCAAATTCGTTAGTTCACTCACTGTGGTACGTGAGGCTTGAACATAGTATCAATGATTAATGTTACATAACAACTGCGGTATATGCTACCAAGATAAATTCAAAGGCATTGCTAGGCGAAAACGCAATGTTATCTCGCGCAAAATCGCCATTAATAGAACGAGTAACAATCGCATCTGTTTCGCAAAATTTACGCATTTCATTTACGAATTGTTTCATAAAAATTGTGGTCAGTGTTCACCACATGGAAAATGAGATTCGCCTTAAACCAAATGCAACACTATGTGTTACGAGACAACCGCTTTCCCTGCCCTTAACAAAAACTGAAGGTTTGGAAATGACTATTTTATCTGTGATACACAATTGTCATTTATGTAGTTTGTCAGATAAGAGTTCAAAATTAGTAAAACCAGTAAATTCGTAAATAAGTAAAATACAAATTTTTTCAGCTGATGCGTCTATGGTCGAAAATTGCGGGCAAAATTATGATATTTTTTCAATGAACCGCATCAGCAAACGTCAACTTCCTAATTCAAAGTAATTCAAAGTAATTCAAAGTTTTAATGGTCCAAAAAGTAAATACTTTACAGTAACCACAGATTAAATATATAGGGAATTCATAAAAACAACACAAATGTTTTATACATATGGAAAGTCAGCACGTGTATTCAGGTGCAAGGTTGGGTTTGGTCAACATATACTTGTCAAGTTCAGCCTTGAACATGTTCAGGCTTGTTGCGCAAATGATATGTGGGGGCAGGGAGTTCCATAGAAAACAGACTCTGACAGCAAAGAAAAACCTTCGACAATTTGATCTGGAGTGTGGAATAATTAACTTGTATCCATGCGATCTGCTACCACGTGCTTCTTGCCGATGAAACAGGTGTTCGAGTGGGTGATCCACTGTATGCAGAATATTGAAAAGCAGGATCAAGTCACCCCTGAGACGACGGTACGAAAAGTCAAAGAGGTTTAGTGTTGCAATCCGCTCCTCGTATGGCCTGTTGTATAGCCCGGTCACCAGTTTTGTAGCGCGGTGGTATACCCGTTGCAGCAAGGTCATGTCCTTTTGTAACCATGGGGACCATGCTTGAACAGCATACTCCATTGTTGGTCTGAATATAGGTGTTAATTATACGTGGGAGTATCTGCTTTGAGAAACGACCAAAGATCCTTCTGAGCAATGCTAAGATTTGGCAGGACTTTTTGTATACAACAGAACAGTGCCGTGAAGACTTCAGGTTACTGCTAATCCACACGCCCAGGTCTTTCTCTTCAGTAACCCATGAAAGTTGCTGAGATCCCAGAGAGTATGTGAATTCGAATGATTTACCGACGTTCAACATTTTACATTTTTGGATGTTGAATGGTAAGCAGTTCCGCAAGGACCAATTATGAAGTGCTTCGAGATCTTTTTGGAGAATTTGGCAATCTTCTATGGTGCGTATGCTAGTCCAGACTTTGATGTCATCCGCAAATAAAATGATTTTTCTGCGTACGATTTCAGGTATATCATTCGCGTACACGAGGAAGAGTATTGGCCCCAAGACTGAGCCTTGAGGTACGCCACTTGTAACTTCTACTGGGCTGGATAGTGCCCCATCAACTCTAACCCTTATAACTCTACCAGTCAAGTAGTCCTTTATCCAGGCCAATAATCTGCCGCATACCCCGAGCTGCTCCAATTTTTGTAGCAGTATGCTGTGGTTAACACGATCAAAAGCTTTAGACATGTCCAAGTAACACGCATGGATAGGGCATCCATCGTCCACGGCTCGAGTCCAATTATCAAGAGTTATGAGAAGATTGGTGAGACAGGAGTGTCTTGTCCTGAATCCGTGCTGTGCGATGGAAAGAAGCTTATTTTGTTCCAAGTGTTTGATAAGTTCGTCGGCCACAAGTCGTTCGAGAACTTTAGAGACCACTGGCAACAACGTGACTGGTCTGTAGTTAGACGCATCAGATCGGTTCCCTCCTTTGTATATCGGAGTGATTAGTCCACATTTCCAGTCATTAGCAACCGTGCTACAACTCAAGGACAGGTTGAAAAGGTCAGAGAGTGGTGAGAATAGAGCATGGGCGCATTGCTTTAGGATGAATGGTGTTATTTCATCAGCACCTGGGGATTTTTTTGTATTTAACCCGCGTAGCTTTACCAGGACACTCTCGGGTTTCACAACGATTTCGTGTATTGTATTCTGCGACCTGAATGCAGGTAAATCGTAGGATACGCGCTCGTTAGGGTAGAACACTCTAGAGTAAAATTGAGCGAGTTCGTTAGCGGCTTCGAGAGCTGTGGATGTAGTTCCAGTTGTAGTAAGTAAAGCGGAAACACCTGGCTTTACCCTGGCCTTTCTGTTCACGATCTGGAAGAGGAGCTTCGGATTTCGTTCAATTTTATCCATCAGATTCATTTGATACTTTTCTTTATCCTCCTGGACAAGTTTAGTAACTTTGTTTCTCAACAAACGGTAAGATTCCCAAGATTCAGGTGTTGAATGCAGTATGTGGCTTCTCCACGCACAGTTTCTCACCTTTATCCATTTCCGTGTTCGACTCCGGATCACGAATTTGAATCCTTTTTTCAGTTGTTTTGAAACATATTTTGAGTGGAGTTCTATTTTTCGGTTGATTTTCTGAAGTATCGATGACCAGCATTGTTGGACATCAGTGCTAATCGGTGCCCAGTCGGTGACTTCTTGAAGAGACATTGATAATGCAACCGTATCGATTTTTCTTATCAACTTCTGAGCATCACTTGCTCTTATCGCTTCAGATATATAGTCGAAAACAATGACTACATGATCACTCTTTCCAAAAGGTGCTTCATAACGGATATCCTCGATGACATTTTCCTCGCTAGTCAAAACAAGATCGAGAATGGACGGTGTGTTTGTGCCTCTGAAGCGAGTGCTGCTTGAGATGTGGTTGAATAAAGGAATTTCGTTGAACATTTTGTAGAATAGATGATCAAGAGAGTTCACCGGTGGAATCTCGCTTTTTAGTAAATTCGGGAGATTAAAGTCACCCATGATCAGGACGTTGTTTTGATATCTGGAAACAACCAGCTGAGTTTTCTCAATTAAACTAGCATTGTATGCTTCGTCTGCTGACGGTGGTCGGTAAATCACACCAACAACACAGTTTTCACCTGTTGCTAATTCAAGTGAACACCAAAGTGTATCTTCCAGTATCAAATCATTATCCGTGATTTCTCTGAACGTGAGGTGTTGATCATAGTAAATAGCAACACCTCCTCCTCCACGATCCATTCGAGTACGATGAAAAAGAAACATGTTTGGAATGGAAATTTCCTCCTCAACTAATTGCTGATTGAACCAAGTTTCCGTTACGGCTATCAGGAGTGGTGAATATTTTTGACGAAGCTCGATTAGTTCGGGTAACTTATTTATCAAGCATTGTGCGTTGGTGTATAAACATTTGATGGTAGATCTTGATAAAAGTGTTGGATGATGAGTATTTGAGCATGTAAGTTGAGTACGTGTCAAAGATGGTGGGCCTCGTGTTAATGGGTATATTACATCACCGACTCCGATAGAGTCGGTCGACATCCGTTTTTTGGAGCAGGAGTCCCGGCATCACTGTGCTCATTACCAACGGGTCCGGCAACTTCCACGATAGAGCAGGTTTTCAGGTGTTTACCGACAATTTTGATCTCTCGTGGAACTTTGTATCGATACTGTTTCCAGTTGTTAAGCACGGTGTTCACCATAGTGGTGGTCAAAAGTGTCAGTTTAAGGGGTCGTGGACCATTACCTTCGTAATTCGATGACTTTGGGATTCGGAACGTATCGATAACCGTTACATTGGTGGTTTGGATAGCATTACTGATAAATCTCCACTGTTGTAGGTCGTGGTTGGATTTACACTTTGTATCTGAACCGGTGGCATCTTCTGGGACATTTAACAGAATAAGGGTGCGCTTGTTGCGATCGTTTGCTTTATTTTGGTTACCTTTCAGTGGCGATTTTGCCCGTTCCGACCAGGGCACATCAACAAATACACGAGATGTATTTTCCATGTCGTCTCGTAGCAAGTATGTCGACAGAAGTACATCTTCTAAGTCCTTCTCATTTTGCACTACTACCTTGAGCAACCGCGGCTTATCTTGGTGTAGCGCTTTGGGAGGACGACTCAAGCGAATCAACGAAACCGGGTGGATCGCTTTGAGATTCATGCGAGTGCACAGTTTCAACCATTCAGCCAAATCATTCTGATGTCTATTCGAAAATAACGTCTCAGTCGACTCTGGCACGTTGGTGCAGATAACACTAAGAGAAATTCCTTTGGAGGCAACTTTAGCTAATGGGGCCTTCGATGTGAACGTTTTCGGCTTCGAGACGCTTTTAACACTCTGATGGGTGCTGTGCTGCGAGAATTCAACCTTTTCCATTGATTGGTTTGGTGGTAAAGTTGAGTATGATGGATTATCTACCGGCTCTTCGGCAGTAACGACGGGGAACGACGGTGCCTTTATAACGTTTATTATCAGTTTATTTAGTTTTTGTATACTGGATTCCATTCCATTTAGACGCGTCTCAATATCATATTCAGGGGTTTTCGTCGCCGAAGCTGACGGTGTCGATTTGGCCTTGCAAACCAGACAAACATAACAAACACCAGGGCAGTCATCTCCATTAATAATCGATACCAAATCCGAGGTCAGCGATTTGTCGCATTTAGCATAAACTTTCGACAAACAATCGTAACACGTGAAAGACTTTGCCTTAGGACTTACCGACTTTCGGAAAACCGCACACATGCAGCCCGGTGCGCTTTTTTTCGTTTTGGGGTCATCCGGTCAGGGTTATGAGCAGCACTGTTCAGTGGTTTGTGCACAAGCATTGGCTCTGTCGAGCGATCGATGATGAATATAGTGTGCGAGACAAAAAATTCAGTGTTCACGAAAAAGAGCAAAATCAGAATTTAATCCGGTGATACTCTTCGGTTTCGCAGCAAATGACCCGAGGACCACATGTGTGAAAATGTTATTTTTGAAGTACTCATCATGGGTTCGAAGCACGTTTTATACCAGTTTGGCTTACATGATTAAATTGTGACTGAAATGGCTTTTATTTTATTCGCCAAATTTTTAATTAATTTCTTGTTGAAAATGGTATACGGCATTCACACATTTTACCTTACAATGTTTCGCGAACGAGAGAGTTGAACGATTGAATCTATTAATATAATAATATATACAGGGTTCGCAATAGGTAGGAGATGATCGGATAGATGTAGTTAACCATACGTGGTTTCACTATAGAACGTGCCAAGTGCAAAGTACAATTAAGATTACAACAGCTAGCATTTGTTCAAACTCACGTTGTGTTACATCGAGCTTGTTCGGAGCCAAACAACTAAGTCTGTTAAACAACAACAGTATTAATGTGGAGTTGGACATATTAATTAACTGTGTTTGCTTGATGGCAAGTATTTGTAAAACGGAAACTAGCGAATCCTCTCATATATTTGCTGAATAATAAAGGAATGTCATGAAGGAATGCTGGAATTTTTCGAAAGTCAGAAACGGAGTACCACAGATGGTTGTACGTAATACAAATTACGATATACGAATTTGATGCAAGTAGACACCAAGCTATTTCAAAACAGTATTCTCAATTAGTTGAAGGAATATTATGCTTGAACTTTGAAATGATGATTCAGCTAAGAACACTCTGCACGACTATTCTCAATGGCGCTATATCTAGGAACGCAGCAAAATTCACGGGAGTTTGATACCTCCTGTGAAACGCCTTCCCACGTCCTCAAACATCATGGGTAATGCTGAGTAATGCAGTCGGTTTCAGTGAGGCCGGCAAAATTACTGTACACCCCTTCGCCACACTGCATACTCTGAAGTTGCGCAGACTTTTATGTTGTTACATTAATGCTGCTGAATCTATTATCACTAATCACTTGGCTGCGAACTATTAACTTACCCTGTGGTACGTGAATCTTATGTTCTTTGGTGCCAAATATCACTCAAGCAAGAGGGTCTTCTGTTGATTGCAGTTGCTTATAGATCTTCTAGTAATACGCCACTGCTAGATTCCTAGCTTCTGTCATCACTTCGACATGCTTAAAGTAAAAGATTCTCCAATGGGAGACCAATGGGAGACTTTAACTGTTCCAGTTATTATAAAGAACATGCTCTCGTCAATTTGCAAACAGTCTCACCTCAACCGTCCCGGAAACTGCAAACCTGTTATCTGAACACAACGCTTTCTTTTTCAACGCCATTTATCCTACAAACTCCTCCCATTTTTCTTCTCCCTCATATGACGTACAAAAATGACAGATATAAGGTTTACCCCTGATGCGGTCAACAAGAAGATCTCATTCTTAAGCAATACTCTTCATCAGGACTAAACGGTATCCACCCTAAAAACCTAAAATTAGCCACATTGAACATATCTCATCTAATTGCCACGTATTTTCAACAGTGCATGGACTCCACTAACGTCCAAAAAGCTTGAAAAAATGTTATCATTTTTAATTTTAAAGGCGAATTCCGGTCGGAATCCGGAAATTATCGTCCCATTGTGCTTTTGTCAATCATTTCTAAAGTCATGGAGAGCATAATCTCTGAACATTTTGTCTGACATCTTGAAACGATTCAACTTTTAATATCACAACAACACTACTTTCGAGCCAAGCGTTCATGCACTTCCAAAATGCTACTTGCACGGGATAATTGGACGATATCCATCGATGAACGCTTTGGTGTGGATGCAATATTTCTGGATTTCTCCTATGCATTCACGCGTGTCGAACATTACATTCTTTTACTTAAACTCGCTTCCTGCGGCGTTGGTCGTCTTTACTGTCCAGGATGAAGTACTGTCTTCTCGACGGCGTGTGCGTGACTGCTATTCAGCCCCCTTCCCAATCAAGTGCGGTCTGCCACAAGGCTCCGTATTTGGTCCCCGACTCTTCATCATGTTCATCAATGACCTTGGCCAGAACACTGAATCGCCTTTTCCCTATTTGCGGATGATGTCAAAATCTGACGCTCACTCAAATCGCCAAAGGATTCACATGCTCTACAAGATGACTTAGATCATTTACACAGCTGGTCTTTAAGGAATCATCTCCCATTCATCACCTACAAGTGCAGCGTTCTCCACATCTGAAATTCTTATCATGTCGTTTACAGTTTGAGTACAGCAGTATTTCAGAGTGTTGGACAAGCAAAGGATCTTGGTATCTTCATCCAGCACGATCTCGCTTGCACCAAACAAATCAAAAAAGCCGCAGCTGCAGTCAACCGCAACATTGTCGTACTTCGCCGCGCTTTCGGTAGGTTCGCCCGGTTTCTCTAACCTACACTGCTGAATGTCTACATCCGACACACTTGGAATACGCTGTACAGGCTTGGCAACCTTGACTATGCAAAGATTTGTCCCTTCTCAAAAAAGCCCAGTGAAATGCGATAAAGCTTGTCTGTGGTATGCTTCTTATACCGTAATAAATTATTAAACTATTGAACTATTGATCAGATTGTGCATACCATTTCATACCATTATACAAAACGGTCGTGGGACCACATCTCGAGTATTGCGTTCAAGTATGGTCACCTTATTTGGAAAAAGATATCACTAAGCTGGTAGGTGTTCAACGTTTAGCTACTCGTATGATTGTAGGGCAATCGGGTAGCTGGTAAGAGGAACGATCGCTGAGTCTAGAGCTCTTCTCCCTAAAAAGAAGGAGGCTACGTGGGGACCTGATTGGAACCTTCAAAATCATGTCAGGTTTCAGTACTATTAATCCCAGTGAATTGTGCGCTCTGGCGCCAACTGTGGGTACTCGAGGCCACCCATTAAAACTGGCCAAGCGACATGTCAGGTCCAATGTTGTAAGTTCTTCTACAGTTAAAAGTAAGTAAATGAATGGAATCGACTTCCTAAAGATGTTGTCTGTTCTACTTCGGTAGGGGGTTTTAAGAATGGACTTGACTCTGTGTGGCCTTCATTATTTCCTTATTTTTATCCGTAAGGGAATAGCTGGTATGATCTTCATGTTGTTTTTGGACCGCACAAATGTTTCTCCTCACCTATTGGTGAGGGTAGTTTTTCTGTTGCATTTGTAGTGGTGAACCTATTCAAGATAAAGTAATAAATAAGACAGGGCAACTAGGAGTGTTACCACTAACAGTTTATAGTCGAAACACAATGGTATTCCAATGTAGATTAGATCACGCAACCGCAGAACACATGAACTCCAACACAATAACAACAGTAGATGGAGCTAGTCTCAAAACAGAACAAGGGATGCGTCATGCCACGTTTAATCCAAAAACCGCGCGCTTAATATATACATAAACCGCTACTCGGCATAAGCAGTAAAACAAACGCAGTGAATGTTATGCAAATGGAAAACACTATAATACTCCCCTCCTAGAGCGTTGGAAAAGAGGTTTGCAAACGCTCGAAAAGCGTCATTGGGAGAAGTTGGTTAGTTTAGCGTGCCACCTGACGGTACGACCGGAACGAGTTAGTCGAGTTTGGGGATGGATGGGGGGTGAGTATATACATGGTTGGGTAGACTGTGTGGAATGTGATGAATGTTCACTTGTATTTAAGGGACTGAGTGGAAATGGAATAACTGCAGTCTCAGCAGTGCTTTCCATCTTGGTGGGAACAGCGTCATGTTCGGGAGAGAAAGCAGACTCAACATAGGCGACTTTGAGACGATCAATGCTGACGGTGTCGTGCTCACCATTCTTGTCGATGACAAAATATTTCGCATGTCTGCTGTTTACTTTAAAAGATCCGGTGTAGGGAGGTTGAAGAGGTCTACGAACCTGATCGGTTCTAACAAAATCAAAATCACATGTTTGCAAATCGGCAGGAAGATAAAAAAGCGGGCATTGGAACGGGTTACGCGTAATTGACGCATGAATGTTCGTAAACGATTGACGTAACGAGGAAAGCTAACCTCAATTGAAACGTCAGGTGATGCGATCAACTCACCTGGGAGACGAAGTGTCATGCCATATAGTAACTCAGCCGCAGAACAACCAAGATCTTCTTTCACAGACGTACGGATACCGAGAAGAATTAATGGCAAATGCTCTGCCTAATACTCCGTATTTCCAAGAGACATCAACGCAGACTTCAACTGGCGATGGAATCTTTCTACCAGACCATTAGCACAGGGATGATATGCTGTAGTTCGAATGTTGTTCGTACCAAGAAGGTTATTTAACTCATGAAACAGGGTTGATTGAAATTATGATCCACGGTCAGTGGTTATGGTTGATGGAACACCAAAGTTGCTAATCCAGCTCTGCAAGAAAGTTTTCCCCACCGTTTCCGCAATAATGTCAAAAATAGGAACAGCTATGGGTTAACGGGTGAAACGATCAATACAAGTGAGAATGTATGTGAAACCATTGGATATAGCCATGGGACCTACCAGATCGATGTGGACATGTTGGAAACGTTTGCGCGGTAGAGAAAATAATCCAGGGGCGCTAAGGTATGACGCTGGACTTTGCTGCGTTGACACTGGATGCAAGATTTAGTCCATGATTGCATGGCTTTTATACATACTCAGCCGGATAAAACGCTCGCTGCTAAGTTTGCGAGTAGCGCGGATACCAGGATGAGATAAACCGTGGATTTGATCAAAAACAATTCGTCTAAATGGAGCGGGAACCAAAGGACGGGGTTGGGTAGTAGAAAAACCACACAATATGTGCAAGTTTGAATTGGGCACGGGAATTTGTCGAACACGAGAAAATGATGATGTGTCGTACTGTTGGAGTTCCGGGTCGTTCTGTTGAGCAAGGGCTAGCTGCTGTAGATCCAAGGGGGAATGACGGACTGCAAAAATTTCAATACGGGAAAATGCATCAGCAACAATATTGGTCGGTCTAGACAAATATTTAATATTACTTGTGAATTGGGAAATAAAGTCCAAATGTCGGATCTCACGAGGTGAATATTTATCTAGAGGAGCAGCAAGGGCAAACGTTAAGGGCTTGTGGTCGGTCCAAACAGTGAAATTGTGACCTTCTAGAAAATGTCGAAAATGACGTATTGCATAATAGATGGCCAACAATTCACGACCAAACGTCCTATATCGTGTCTGAGGTGGTTGGAGACGTCGGAAAAAGAAAGCAAGTGGTTTGGTGATACCGTCGACTTCTTGTTGTAGGACTGCACCGAATGCTTCTTGAGAGGCGTCTGTGGCGAGTGATAACTCCGCATTGGAACATGTAGACATGAACGCCAGTGAAGTAGCTGCGTTCAAGGCAGATTTTAAACATTCGAATGACTTGATGGAGTTGTCATTCATCTTAAAATCGCGCTCCTTGCCGCGTAGTAAATCTGTCATTAGCTGTGATAGAGCAGCACAATGTGGAATGAACCGCCTATAATAGTTTACAAGACCGAGAAAACGCGTCAACTGGCGAAGGGAAGTTGGACAAGGATACTCACTGATGGCTGATACTTTTTGGCACAGGTTTGATACCAGAACTGTCTACAAAGTGACCGAGGATTTCCAAGGAAGCAAATCCAAACAAACATTTGTCAGGATTGACAATAATGCAGTAATGTGACAAACGGTGAAAAACTGTACGCAGGTGTTCAACGAGTTCTGTAGGAGTGGAACTAGCGATGGGAACATCATCAATATACACATGAATAAAAGACAAACCTTGAAAAACCTGATCCATGAATCTCTGGAATGTTTCAGCAGCATTTCGTAGGCCAAATGGCATTTTTAGAAATTCAAACAATCTGAATGGAGAATGGCGATTGCGGTCTTTGGGATGTCTTCTTCAGCGACGAGTATCTGATGTTAGCACGAACTAGATCCAACTTAGAGAAAACGGATTTGCCGTTAAAGGATAGGGCAAAATCGTGTATGTGGGAGATAGGATAACGGTCAGGGACAGTCACTCGATTCAAGCATGATAATCACCAAATGGGCGCCAGGCGTCCGCTTTGTTCTTTTCAAACATGTGCAGAGGGGTAGCCCATGGAGAATGAGAGGGTCGGATGATACCAAGCTCCAACATGTGCTCGAATTCCGATTTGGCAACTTCAAGCTTTTTGGGAGCCAATCTGTGAATTTTTGTTAAAAATAGGCGGACTGCGGGTCAAAATATGGTGTATGACATCGTGTTTAGCAGAAGTTGTAGAAGATGAAGGTTTAAAAATATCATAAAATTCTGTCACGAGGGAACTGTATGTAGAGGATGTGTCTGGGATGAGCAAACAAATTGTTTGCATGGGTGAATTACAGAAAACTCCCAATGTATTAAGCTTTGTTAAATTGTCAATGAGCTTACGATCAGCCAAATCAACAGAAAGATTAAAATTAGAAAGGAAGTCGGCACCCAAAATCGGCACTTTTACATCCGCCACATTAAAAATCCACCGAAAATTGCGTCGTACACCTAGATCTACAGAAATGGAACGCTTACCGTAAGTGGAAATTTGGGTACCATTTGCCGCTCGGAGAGTCAGGGGGAATTGGTTCTTGCGGTCTGATTTTGTGGGTGGGATAACGCTGACTTTCGCACCAGTGTCGATTAGAAAACGCAAACTGGTTGAACCATCGCTGACGTGGAGTAGACGGCTAGCGATATTGTCAGACAGAGCCGCCGTGTTTCCTGCCTAGCGACGAACTTTCCCTGTTTTTCGGTCTCAGTGTTAAAAGTACATGGCGACGTGCAGTGAATAGCCTTCGCGCCAAATCAACGGTGGTAGTAACAAATAGTAGGTCTAATTGAGTGATTGTTGGATCTGCTTTTAAACCGCTGAGAAAATCTCCCACGAGAGGTACTCCGGGCACGGGAAATGTTTTGGATGTGCAAGGAGAATTCATTGAACTGGGATTTTAGGTCAGAAAGTTCTTTCTCATGGCGATTAGGAAAATTAGCATGTGTGGGGTTTTGGGATACACTGGAGATGGACACTTTGTGTGCAATGTGATGAACTTCATCTGCCATCTTGGCGAGTCGGTCTAAGCTGGTGTTAGCATCCATGACGGCTAGCACTTCACGAATTTCTCGAGAAAGGTTCCGCAACCATATTTGTCGCAATACATTGTCGGTAATTTGTTGAACGCCCTGCAATTGCTTGAGGTGCCGCAAATGTTGGGAAGGGGAACGGTCCCCAAGTTCGGCGCCAGAAAGTAGCTTGCGTAAGTTTTGTTCGTCAGTCAAGCCAATGCGGGAAATCACAGTTGATTTAAGGATATCGTAAGGATAGGTGGACGGACGGGTGTAAATAAGATCATCAACTTCCTTGGCAACTGAAGGCGGGAGCATGCCAACCACACGATTGTACTGTGTTCGTTGCGTCGTGACGCGATATGATTCGAATAACGCTTCAATTTGTGCAAACCATTAACGAGGATCACTCATACCAAACGTGGGTAATGTAAAATGGCTTATTTTCTCCTCTGCGACGTTGTTGGATTCACTGTCAGATTGCATGTTGTGAGAAAAACAGTGCGCAAAATGAGAAAGCAAAATGCGTAAACGGGAATGAGTGAAAAAGTGATCTAAATTCGGGCTCACCAGTGGTAAACCTAGTCAAGATAAAGTAATAAATAAGACTGGGCAACTAGGAATGTTACCACTAACAGTTTATAGTCGAAACACAATGGTATTCCGATGCAGATTAGATCGCGCAACCACAGAACACATGAACTCCAGCACAATCACGATAGTGGGTGGAGCTATTCTCAAAACAGAACAAGAGATGCGTCACGCCACGTGTAATCCAAAAACCGCGCGCTTAATATATACATAAACCGCTATTCGGCATAAGCACTAAAACAAACGCAGTAAAAGTTATGCAAATGGAAAACACTATACATTCCAGATTACTCTCATACCAGAAGATATTTGTGGAGATATTGTTTGAAGTGGTGGACGCTCTTCTGTGGCATACCACCGAAAGAAATCTGGACGCTCGATTGGCTCGTTAGCCACATACAGTCCTGTGCAAACTGAACTGAACTGAACTGAACACTTATTTTCACAGATGCATTAAAATAAATTGTAACGAATCTTATATGGTGAATGAATAAAGATATATACTCAATGCAATCACCAACCGCCACTTCGAGCAATTGCGGCTAGCAGGTGGCGGGGAATTCCCTCAGTGTTAACGCCACACAGTGTGTTAAGGATTTGGGTGTACTGGTTAGGGCTGACTTCAAATGGGAGGACCAATGTGCCGCTGCGGCTCAGCGTGCATGCGAGGTACTTTTTCGGCTGAAATCAGTGCTATCGAGCAGAAGACCCGATTTATTCCTGTCACTGTACAAGGCATTAGTTAGGCCGCATATTGAATACTGTGTTCAGGCGTGGTGTCCTCACTACAAAAAGGACATCCTTTGACTTGAAAGCGTACAGCGCTTCGCAACTAGCATGATTGAAGGTCAGCGAGGGAAACCGTACGCTGTGCGCCTAATGTCTCTCGATCTTTTCTCCCTTAGGCGCCGTCGTTTAAGAGGTGACTTAATAGAAACCTTTAAGATCTTGAAGGGTTTGAGTGGCGAGAAAATGAACGACTTCTTTACCTTAAGCCACGAGCTGGGCATCCGGGGCCACTCACTTAAAATTGCTAAGAAACGATGTCGGCTAGACTCCAGGAAACACTTTTCCAACCTTAGGGTTGTTAACTTCTGAAACATTCTTCCAGAAGAACTTATATCCCGCAGTACCGTGTCTAGTTTTAAGCAGGGGTTGGACCGCAACTGGGGTGAGTTGTTTCCTGAATACTCTCCTTAATTGCTATACAAGCTTAGGTTTTTCATCTTTCAGCGTTATCCCGTAAACAAAGTGATGGCTAGTGTTCTCTGTGTTTTTTATTTTTATTATACACGTTTGGTGAGGGGTGTTTTTGCCCTACATTCCAGGTAACCATCCTACCAGAAGAAATCTGTGAACCTATTTTGTTTGAAGTGGTGGGCGCTCTTTTTGGCATACCACCGGAAGAAATCTGGACGCTCGATTGGCGACCTAACCACTTATCGTCCTGTGCAACCTGAACCTGAACCTGAACCTGAACCTGAACAATGCTACCTCTCACCGTGCTGGTGAAGAGAAACTGCTTTTTCTTTCTCCAGCATCGACTATAACGCGGTGCTCCCTAAGTTCAACCTCGATAATCTCTTGGCTTCGCGATCGGCGAAGATTTCAAATAGACAAAAAGAATATACGTTTTGGCAGTGGTGGGTGCTTCTTCTTCTTCTTCTGAATCGAAAGCAGAAGGGATAAAATCCCGTTTGAGCTTCATCACAGTAATAGACATGGGTGACTTCTGCTGACAAGGCAAACCCTTAGAGTAAAGGAACACCACTATATCACTCCGGGGATAGAGTCCATCCGTCTCAACAAATGCTGATCCAACGCGCTTTTGAATAGCTGTTCAGACGGTAGAGACAGGAGCTCTTTCGGTAGAGAGTTCCAAGTGTTCACCACCCGCGTGGATAGCGTGCTCGCATTACTCAGCTTCAGCCTTCTAGGCTTCTGCAACTTAAAGTCATGTCCACGAGTCCTCGACTCACCTACTAATCGGAAGTACTGGAGGAACTCGTCTCCATATTGACCGAGAAGAATACGGCGTGTCAGGAGCAGGTCATATCTTTCCCTTCGAAGCTCTAGGGGGTAGAGTTTCAGCAAGCTCCTCCTATCCTCGTACGCCAGTTGGCGCATTCCACAAACCATCTTAGTGCCCCTCCTTTGTACCCTCTCCAAGGAGTCGCATTCGCCTTTGGACTGAGGAAATGCAACAGGTAGCCCATATTCCAACAGAGGACGAATGTACACAGAGAAAAGTGTCTGGAACATTTGCGGGGTAATGGACGCAAAGGAACGCCGAATCGCCCAGAGCATCCTGGTAGCGCTGCCTATTCTCCGACAAGTGTCAGCCTTCGACTTCAAGGAATCCATAACCAGAATCCCTAAGTCTTTTTCGACCGTCACCGCTCTAATAGGCTTACCTCCAATAAAGTATTCACCACCAGTGTCATCGGAGTTTATGCGCATGACCACTGTCTTGTCCTCATTGATAGGCAGTGACCAGCGATGTGTCCAACTGACTAAGTCATCGACTGCTTGTTGCAGTTGCTTGTGGCCATCGCAGGAACTGACAGAGGCCCACAGTTTCAGATCATCCGCGAATAAAAGACAATCGATCGCTACCGCGCCCGGAATATCATTCACGAAAACTTTGAATAGCAATGGGCCAAGGACAGATCCCTGCGGCACTCCGGAGCCTGCTATCATCTCTGAAGACAAAACTCCATTCACCTCTACACGGTTTGACCGCCCTGAGATGAATGCCTCGATCCATTTAAGTAGACAACACTGAATACCCAAACCCTCCAGCTTGACGAGCAATCGGCGGTGGGGCACGCGGTCAAACGCCTTACTAAAGTCGATAAAAATGACATCGACCTCTTGACCAGAATCAGTCAAAGCACACCCACTTTCTCGCGCCAGGAGCAGATTACTTACGCATGAGCGATTTTTGGTGAATCCATGTTGTTGTGGACACCAACGCCCACACTCCAAAAGAAAGTGCTCTAATTTCCTTTTGATCAGCTTCTCTAAAGTTTTACCGATCACAGAAGTCAATGTGACCGGCCTGTAATTAGCAGGATTACTGGGGTCCCCACTCTTAAACATAGGTTTAATAATACCCTGTTTCCATTCTTGTGGCAAGACACCTAATGTTACAGATTTTGTAAACAACCTGGCCAGCGGAACGCACAACACTGCTTCTCTGCAGCTTTCCACGGAAAGAAATTCTGGACGCTCGATTGGCTTGTTAGCCACATACTGTCCTGTGCAAACTGAACTGAACTAAACTGTGATTTGAAGAAACACGTTTTTGTGAGACTGTTTGTGTTACTGGGTTTTACTCGTATCATTTTCATGATATTGATGAGGTCATACTTCGCTACTAAGTTCGAAATCGGTTTGGATGCCTCGTGGATTAATTTTTTGCACATTTATTTCCCTATTTTTACTGCTCACTTATTGATGATTTTAGCATGAAGATGTATAAACATTTCTAGTTATCATTACGCGTTTTATAAAAATGAAAATTGAAATAAAACACAGTCTAGTTTTCAATAGTACGAGCGTGCCGAGCCTTTCATCAAGGAATCCAAATCTCGTAGAGATTTGGACCGCAGGTGTATCCACGATCTCTTTCGCATGGTTGGGATGAAGCCTTCCACTCTCACGGTACGATTTCATCGTGTGGGTAGTTGGAAGATGGATAACCGGCCTCGACCGATCCTAGTCGAGTTCAAATTTCAGGCAGATCGCGATGTGTTTTTGTCTAAGGCGGAACACATAGCTAACGCCAGTTTAGAAAAACTCCAAGTGAAGCCTGACAACCCTCCTTTTGATAGCAGGCAGTTTACTGTAGCTCCGACTGGGATTAACTGAGCTGTAGGGTCATCCGCTCCCCTTCAGCCTGATGCGAAGCCGATCGCTACTGCATCAACAACGATCGTACCGGTGCGTGCATCACCTATGATCTTGCTATCAGGTGCGCACGACGATCTGCTTAGCTCGAATGAAGAAGGAAGCCAGTCAAGCCTTTCTAGTGGCAGCTCCCATGTTATTAATAAGGGTAGGTGTAGGCAACCGGGTAGTATCATGCCTACGTTCAACGATGCCGATGACAACGCTTTGTACCCCCTTCTTGCTTTGTACATCTCATTGTTTATGTTGAACGGCACTATATCTGTATCAGATTGTGCAAATATAATAATATAATAATAATTAATAAGGGCTCAATTGTCAGGCTACGTTCCATTAGCTTGAATGGCGTAGGAAGTCAGTCAAGCCTTTCTAGTGGCAGCTCCCATGTTATAAATGAGGGCTTAATAGTTAGGCAACGTTCCATTACCGTCGTGCAAGATGCACGCGATATTGCTTCTCCTGCATTAAGCAGTACGCCAAAAAACGTGCAGCTTCCCCGGGTGTTTCGACCGAGGGCAAAGCACGACTCAGCTTAGAAGCGCGCGTATCCAGTGCCACTGTGTTGTACGCTAATGTGTGCAGCATAAGAAATAAGTGGTCTGAACTTTCTCTTCGTGTAGCCGAGCTACACCCGAGGGTTATAGCGCTGTCTGAAACCTGGCTGTCTGCGGTTGATGTTGTGCCAGCTAGTATCAGCAAACAGTATCTTGTCATCACATGCAATAGACCTGGCGATAGAAGAGGCGGAGGCGTGGCACTTTTCCTTGAATATGGTCTGCACAATACGGGTCCAGGGTTATCACTTGCTATTGAAAATGTCCAAGTTGTCACTAGTGTCCTGACTTGCTACAAGTCAGCACTGGCGATTGCTTGTGTTTACGTCACGCCCTGTGCAACCCTGCGAGAAATTAGTCAACTGCTTGAGATGCTTGACGGGTTGTTTCAATCTGCCCCAAGCGTACTCATTCTGGGTGATTTTAATCTCCCAGATATAGACTGGTCAGCTCCCTCAGGGGTACTCACTGAGCAATCCGCATCTTTTCTCGATTTGATCCACTATCATGGATTACATCAGCACGTGAACAAACCCACTAGGTTCCGCGATGGATGCACTCCATCCACTCTTGACTTGATGCTGTCGTCTCAGCTAGAAGCTGTCAAGAATGTCAAGTTCCTACCCCTCTTGGCAAAAGCGACCACGTAATGTTAGGCTTCGAAGCGCTGTTGCGTTTTCACAAACCTCTTGCGCGCCCTAGACGTAATTTTAGGCGTGTTGACTGGGGCCTACTTTTACAGTCATCAAAATCTTACCTTCTGTTCTCGAGTGATTCTAGTGTAACTGAAAACTGGGACAGAATTTGCAAATTTCTTAACGGGCTACAAGACCTGCATGCTCCACTGCAATGCGTGAATAAGCACCAGCGGCCATCCTGGTGGTCTCCCAGCGTTCGTCGTTTTATTCGTAAACGTGATCGCTTATGGAGGCAATATAGGCTATCGCTCACCTCTGGTTCGTGGGTCCGTTACAGAACCGCCCGAAACGCTTGTTTCAAAATGCAGCGTATGCTCAAACAGAAGTTTGAGTTATCCTTAGCCAGGGATGCTAAATCCAACCCGAAAAGGTTTTACAGTTACGCGTAATCTAAAGGAAAAACTAGGCTAAACATCGGTGACTTAAAACTGGAGGATGGACAAGTAGCTAATAGTGACCTAGCTAAGGCGACAGCCTTCTCAAAGTTTTTCAGTAGCGTTCAGCGAAGGGACAATTCTTTACTCACCGCCTGAGTTGCTTAACTTTCCATCTGGTGTCCCTGCACTAGATGATTTGTCCTTTAATGAGGCGGAGGTGTCTGGAGCTCTTATTCTTGTTCGTGCTAACAAGGCTGAGGGTTCGGATCACATCCACTCAATTATGCTGAGAAATCTCGCCCCAGTGCTTGCAGAACCACTATGTGAGCTCTTCAATTCATGTTTGCAATCGGCAATGGTTCCTCGTGAGTGGAAAGAAGCCATAGTAGTACCAATACACAAATGTGGTTGCAGGTTGATTCTTGGTAACTATAGACCAGTCAGCCTGACCAGCATCGTCTCGAAAGTATTGGAAAGACTTATACGCGACAAAATCTGCCAGCATCTCTGCCAGCATTCTCTACTTAGTGTAGCTCAACAAGGATTCCTGAAAGGGAGGTCTTGTTTGACTAACCTCTTGAGTTTCCTCAATATTGCTACGAAAAGGTTGGATGAAGGGAAGCCGGTCGAAGCGCTCTACCTAGATTTTAGCAAGGCTTTCGATTCCGTCAGCCACCGATTTTTAGAAACGATGCTGGCAGGAAAATGCATACGGGGTAGTTTACTTGCTTGGATAAAATCATTCCTGACAGGTAGGACCTTTAGAGTACGAGTAGAATCTACGTTGTCGATCCAAACGGAGGTGATAAGTGGGGTGCCTCAGGGGTCTGTGCTAGGTCCGCTGCTCTTTCTGATTTTTATCGATGACTTGTCGCCTATCTTGGAGTGCCCGTGCTTCATTTCTGCGGATGACGTGAAGTTCATTGGTTCAACGAATGAAGATACTCTGATGCGCGATGCGCTGTTGCAGCGCAACGTGAACGCAATGTGCTCTTTCGGTTGCAGTCGGTGCTTTTCAGCAGAAGTCCTGACGTCTTCCTGCCACTTTACAAGGCGTTAGTCAGGCTGCATTTGGAATATTGTGTCCAGGCGTGGTGTACTTTACTTTTTACTTTTGTGCGACTATCTCCTCCTGGAGGATGAGTCGGCTTCAAAGAAGATTCTTGGGAATTTGGGTACAAAGCGGCGTCCCCAGCACCACTCGGCGTTTGTTCGAGTCAGCTTCTCTAGCCTTTGCACAACCAAGTGCGACCTGCAAGGCAGCAGGGAGTTGCCAGAAAGAGGTGGTCTACCAGACTCTGTTCCAGGTTTTTCCTCAGGGTTTTCTCCCGAAGCCTTTCCCGCGATCGGGTATCCCACAAGGCAGCGGAGGTTTAAAATCAGGGTTTTCCTTCCCTTAGATGAAATGCCCTCCCAGGCTAACGAGCTACATCTGCCCGAAGCAAACTGGTTTTCAGGCGCCAGTCACTCGCCCTCGCCCCTTCTCCTGTTGGTAGAAGCAGTTCCGCCGGGCTCGGGGAGCCACTCGTGCAGGCCAAAAGCTGGACTTGGTTGTCAGAGGCTATTTGAGACGCATGCCATATGGGAGCATTTTATAAACAGTGGGAGCTTATCCCCACTGCCACCCCCGGCTATGACAACCTTTGGAGCCTGGCGTGGTGTCCTCACTACCAGATATCATTCGACTTGAAAGCGTCCAGCGACTAGCAACACGCATGATTGAGGGTCAGCGTGGGAAAAGTTATGCTGATCGCCTTTGGGCTCTGGGTCTTTTCTCTCTTAAGCGTCGTCGTTTGAGAGGTGATTTGATTGAAACCTTTAAGATCTTAAAGGGCTTAAGCGGCGTTAATCCAGATGACATCTTTACCTTAAGTCCTAAGCTGGGCACTCGCGGACACGCACTCAAGCTCGCTAAGGAACGATGTCGACTAGATTCTAGGAAAAACTTTTTCAGCTTCAGGGTGGTCAACTTCTGGAACAAGCTCCCTGAAGAACTTATCTCCTGTAGTTCCGTCTCAACTTTCAAGCAGGGTTTAGACCGTGACTGGGGTAAGTTATTCTCTGATTACATCCCATGATTGCCATGCTTAGGTTGTCCTCCATTTTGCTCGCTATTCACTGTAGCAATTTTAGAGCATCTTCCTATTCTTGATTCTCCATCAGCTGACCTCTCACCGTGCTGGTGAGGAGAAACTGCCTTTTCTTTTTTCCAGCATCGATTATTGCGCGTTGCTGTCCTACTACTATCCTACTACTACAGCGCCTGGCACCGCGATCATCAGAGATTGCAAACAGAGAAGAAAGAAAATTACCTTTTGGCAGTGCATCGATTATAGCGCGGTGCTCCTCCAACTACATTCTCCTAGTCCTACGACCATCAGAGGTTCCACACGGAGAAAAAGGATTGACCCTTTGGCAGTGGTGGGCGCTTCTCCGCAGCTTTCCACCGAAAGAAATTCTGGACGCTCGATTGGCTTGTCAGCCACTTACTGTCCTGTGCCTACTGAACTGAACTGATAAAAACTGAAATTATAGATTTTCACTAGTATGTTGTGGTCCAAGACGTTATCTCCACTACCAATTTTGGCTAGGCTGAAAAGGGGTGTAGCATTGAAATGAAAAATCTATCTAACTACTTTTAATTTAGACAATGTGTCAGTGAGCTAGTGGTGTATTGGTCATGTTCTTCGTTACGTTATGTTTGCATGCCACTGTTGTATAGGGTTCTTACAAAGAACCACGATGTTTAAATACAGAATCACGAAGTGATTCCTGGCCAAGCGCTCGAGGCGCATATAAAAGATCAATGTATTGTGGTGCTCACATCAGGCTTGTGCTTTCATACCCATGCAGTTTAGTAAACCCAGCGCAGCTTCTCAATAAATTCAGTCTTACTACCTCGCTATCCGAAGATTTCACAGAAAAAAGAGAATGCGATGGTTGTGGTTGTGCACCGTGCCGTGAATAAATTTTCCCCATTCGCCATATAATGCAAAGCAAAATTGCCTCAAGTCTGGCATTTGATCAGGCGGGGGAAAATGTGCGAACTCTCTTTAGCAATTCTGTTTTGGGAAGGTGGTGGTATCCGTCGAATCACTAGTAGCGTCGTCTTCCTCACATCAAAACCCCGATGGAAGTTTTATAAGCTATAGTTTACAAGAACTTTGATATTCTGGCAACCGACAACCTTAATTAGACTGAAAGCGTTAAGAGAGAACATTTCTGGCTGCGCCTAACCACCTCATAGAAAATCTGTAGTGCTGCAACCCCTCTACAAGATCCTAGCATGACCCCATTCAGAGTCTCGTGTTCAGGCCTGGATACCTTACTGCCAGGAAATCGAAATAGCAAGAAAAAAATATTAGCGAGACTGTCCATTTCGGTTCCTGAGTAGGTAGCGATGTATAAAAAACCAAATGATCGATCGGATGAAGGCTGTCGCGTGATCTTACGTGTTTTGGCCCGGAATCGATTCAGATATCAAAAACGTAGTCCGTAGCTGCCAGGGATGTCAACAAACAGTTAATTAGCCATCAGGACAAGCACCAGTCTTTTGGCTTACCACGACTCAACCATGGGAACGAGTATACCTCGACTTGCCTGGCCCGGTCGACGACACGAGGTATCTGGTCATCGTTAACACCCATTAAATGTTGCTGGAAATCACCAAATGGATCCCAGCAAACACCGCATCAATGATCAATGTGCTGAAACAAATTGTCAGCCAGCATGTATGTATGTATGAAAGCACATCCAGGCAAAGTGCCTCACAGTCCAAGACTGCACGAGGTCTAAGATAATGGCAGGTTTCCCAATCCTAGACAGGTAAACGGACGTACAAACTTTCCAAAGGGGGAGGAGTTAGGAGGGTATCTTCCTAACGAATAAAACAAGCCGGACTACCTGATTGACCGAGGTTCGCAACTGAGAAGCATTGCTGTTGTGTTAGTCATGTTGTACCTCGGCAACAAAACCTCATTTTCACAACGTTCAAATTGTCTGACTCGCCCACGACAACCAACTTCCATCGGTCTCACTGTGCACTTTCACACGATTATTCTGTACCCTCACGTGTTTACTCTGTTGTTGTCATATAAATACAAACTATGTCCACGGCCAACTGCACTCACTGGGCACTTGGACCTCGGACTCCTGATCAACGTTCCATTCCAGTCTTGTTCTGTTTTCCTGGCTTTTGGGTTAAGAACAACGCATAGATTGATAGAACGCAACGACTATCTTCGCTGCAACATCAACGCTTCATCCTTCATAACAGTATGTATGTATGTATGCATTCATACATGAAATCAAAAGCATGATCCAGGCAAAGTACCGCTCAATCATAGGCTGCACGTGGGCTAAGATACTGTCAGATTGCCTAGGTCTAGGTAGATTTACATGGTGTCTAACCCAATGTTTTTTTGGAATAACGAGGCCTACACTATGTAGTCCAAACCAGCTGTTGGATCGATGAATTTTATAAAACAGGAATGCGCGAAATACCAAGGAGATCGATACTTGTTAGCACGGATGTGCAATCGTGCAGCATTTCTGTGCTGTGCGACTAACATTGTGCTAAATTGATTGGCCAAAGGCAGTGAGTTACATGCTGAAACACGCTGGAGTCTCACTACTATTTTTATTTCCCTCTTCATATCTGTCTAGGCCTGGGCAACCTGACACTATCTTAGCCCACGTGCAGTCTCTGACTCTGCGGCACTTTGCCTAGATCAGGCTTGTGCTTTCATACCATACCATATACTTGTTAGGTTGCAGTCTCAGTACCATTTCCTGTTCTATTTTCTTCCTCATATCTGTCTAGGCTTTGGCAACCTGACAGTATCTTAGCCCACGTACAGTCTCTAACTGTGCAGCACTTTGCCTGGATTAGGCTTGTGTTTTCATACCATACAATCATAGTGCGTACATTTTTGTATGCCCTGTATATCATTCCATACGTTTGTTTCGTGGTCTTATTTTTTGTTCACAATTTCAGTTTCTTGGGGTTCACAATGTCTACTAGTTTGCTCAAACATGCCGATGAATTGGTTCAAGCCATTTTTCGTGGAGATTATGAGGAGTGTGTCCTTTTAACTAATCCGGTATCCTGTAATTACCAGGTCAGTCACTTTCGTGCCTCATCGGTTTGCGTCCTTTTGATGACCATCATTGTTTTCATCATTGTATTTCCAATCAGAATTTAAAGAATTGTACGCGATTTTCTGTATCATTTATTATCCTGTTTTGATCACTTTGAAGATGATGAGAAAAATGACTTTATTCGTTTACATGAATTTTCAGTAATTTTCTTTGAAAATCATGCTTCGTTGAATACTACAAATTCTAAACCGTATTTTTAATTTTATGCCTTTTTTGCGCAAATCCCAATTGTTTTTTACCCATGCGTTATAACGCAAAATCCTAAACAGATTGGAAAGGAAGACTCTAATATCTCTAGATTCTGCACAAGTGTGTACACGGACACACTTGATAAGGTTTTAACACCTAGAATGAAAAGCACTCAATCAAGTTTAGTTTATGAGTAGAACGACATCAGCATAACATGTTCCTTGAGGCTTTTACTGCCATACATAATCAAACGCTGGAGCTGCCGCTGAATGCGGTTATGAACCATTTATCTAAAAGCATCTAACCACTATCAGATTGCGCAAACCTTAGTGCTAAAATATTATAGCCATTCTTATAACCGTGACCAGTCTAAAATCAATTTTTCCAATACCCCCTTATTGCTTCCAACTGAACTTTAAACCAGAGGCAACTTTGATCTTCCCTAATGATTTTTCGACCTTTATTTGTTAGTTTCAATGTTTGGCTTCATTGTAACATGTCAACCAACTACTATTACCTATCCTATCTCTTTACTAACTTAATTTTCAAAAAACGTAATGTTTCCTGTGTTTATACAATCTGAACACCACTTGTTCTCCTCCTCTCAGGACAAACAACGTCAGACTGTTTTACATGCTGCTTCACATTGCGGAGAGGCACGGATCGTGGAGCTGTTGTTACGTGAAGGCGCTCTTGTGAACGTCACCGATTCCCGCTGGCTAACTGCTCTGCATCGCGCATGTGCATCTGGTTCTTCCGACGTAGTAAACGTCTGTTGTTTTTAATTTTTCTTTGCACCTGCCAATCACTCATGTCTTAGGCATTTATAATCTCCTCGAAGTGAAGGCATCTCATCCCTGTGTGTCTGTGCCTAATATTGTACAGGTTCAGTAGCTTATTATGTCCTACCCTGCCAAATATTTTTAGGATTTTAGCGCGTCATGGCTATATAACTGTTTTATTCTGAACCTACACTTCAACTGTGAATGATGAATCTATTTATTACTACTGCATTACTGAACAACCGACGTTTCGAAACTGTAGGTCGCTTCACGTATCTCAGATGTATCAATAATCGTAACTTGCTCAATCGCAAGCTGTCGGTGTGTATTTCCAAGACAGCCGTAATATCCCGAATCCTTGGTCACCTCTGACGTTAGAAACTATTGTCGTAATAACCCGGATTATGTCTCTGCATTGGTACCAAATTGAGAACCTTCTCAAAGATCACAATGCTATCCATGGGGATAATTCCGGCTGTATTATTGTTGTTGATGGCATATCAACCCACACAGGCAATGGTGACCAGCTCATACCCTGCGGATGTCGGACCATCGACTTCCGAATCGACCTCTTTTATTCAGGCCGCATCCCAATTGTTGTCGTATTTGTAATGAGCAAGCCATCTGGCAAAGATCGCTTAGTACACTCCCATTCTTAGGGCCAACTACACATATAAAGATCTGCTTGTCAAGTAAAATGAAGAAGAGAGCTGATTATGGCTCGTGATCTTCAACATCAAAAGGTAACATTCTTGCTCATCTCGCTTGACTCATTCACACTGCTTGGGTGTTATTTGCACGTACTAGGATGCGTGTGTGAAATTACAAACCGGATCCAGGCAAAGTGCCGTACAGTCATAAGCCGCATGTGAGCTAAGACACTGTCAGGTTGCCCAGGCCTAACTGGGGGGGGGTAAGAGCATGAGTGGATAATACCTCGATATAAAAGAAGCTGAATTGGACCCGTCTACAGAATAGGGACGTATGCAGTCTATAAACGCGTATAATTCAGCTCGCTTTCTATCGAGATATTATCTACTCATGGTATGGTATGAAAGCACAAGCCTAATCCAGGCAAAGTGCCTCACAGTCACGTGGGCTAAGATACTGTCAGGTTGCCCAGGCCTAGACTACTCATCTATTCATGCTCTCACGACAGTCACGATTCAATACTTGATATTGATATACGGAGACTGTTGATAAAAAAATAACTGCTAACCTTGGCAACATGGCTTGGTCTTAGCACACACAGACTGCGCTGGAAGTCCTTTGACTCACGGGTTTTGCTTTTCAAGCATGTTGTCTATGAAAAGAGTGGTACTATGTTGCTTAATTCTATGAGACGCTTGTGATGTATATTCATGGTAGATATCGACCGAAGCAGAGACACTGACAATTCTATGAAACCAATTGTAATTTTGTTTAGTTTAACTCTTCCAATTCACATCGTAATCTGTCGCCTTTGCACTCGCGCCTTCATTTTCAACATTTATGTAAGCGCGTACATTGACGCTTGCATTGATGAGCAATGTTGTCAGTAAACCAAAACTCATTTGGCTATCGATCGATGTGTGCTCACATTTTCTCTGTGTGCGTCGTTTTAAATGGTTGTCGTGCAATTGCTGAGTAGATGTATTCTCAACTTTCCAGAGATGCTTTTCCGTTCAAATATCCTCCATCAGTTTAGGTTTGTCTGGATGACTGTTAAGCGTTCATTGTTGCTCGCGCGTATGGCTACTCTTCCAGTGTAGTGTGTGATAATCTGCTTGATATCATTCAACTTGTGGCCAAGCAGTTATGTCGTACATCGAGGTTTTAATGATTTGATCATGAACATCAACATTCCTCTAATTCTTTTTATGGGTCATGCTTCCAATCCGAATTACTTCTCGTGTTTCATGACGTGTTTTCCATCAGTTGGACTTCCTTCCGCAACCGATGTTCTATCATCAAATCCTATACTCAAACGTCTGGTTTATATATGTGCTCTGTCTCAAGAAGATTATACGTAGTGTTGAAACGTTAGACTGTCCCTTTAACCTTTTTGGTCTGCCGTAGGTGCCTACGTTACCAGATTCGCACGAATGTGCAATCGTGCAGTACTTCTGTGCTGTGCGGCTAACACCGTGCTAAACTAATTGGCCGTCAGTAGTGAGCTGCATGCTGAAACACGCTGGAGTCTCACTATCATCTCTAATTCCTTTCTCATATCTGTCTAGGCCTGGGCAACCTGACATTATCTTCGCCCACGTGCAGTCTCTGACTGTGTGGCACTTTGCCTGGATCAGGCTTGTTGTGATTTGTGTATCACCGAAAGCGCTTGATTTGCGCTCATGGCTAATGTACTTTGCACCTACACAAGGTGATAAGCTGTCGAAGAGGTTTTCCTAACTATCGTCAGTAGCCATTTTACAACTGGGTATGAGGGGTTGGACACATATTCGTCCGGAAGGGATTTGAACCCGGACCGCTCGATTGCAAGTCGTACGTCATATCCCCTTTATCTCCGCGATCCTTCCATAAGCAGACTTGGTATCATTCTTTTGTGTGCACGAATGTGCAATTGTGCAGCATTTCTGTGTTGTGCTGCTAACATCGTGCTACATTGATTGGCAATTGATAGTGAGCTACATGCTGAAACACGCTGGAGTCTCACTATCATCTCTAATTCCTTTCTCATATCTGTCTAGGCCTGGGCAACCTGACATTATCTTCGCCCACGTGCAGTCTCTGACTGTGCGGCACTTTGCCTGGATCAGGCTTGTGCTTTCATACCATACCATTCCTTTGCGTGCCGCATCGCAAATTTTTTCCATCCACCTATTCTTTAAAAAATTCTCCACGTAACATACCTGTTCTGGCTTGTATCTCTTTGTATACTGTTTACCATTCTGGCTCAAGTAATCTCACCCCGGCTTCTTTACGACTCCAGCTCCTGTTGCAACATGGCGCCGATAGCACCGCGCGAGACAAAAGCTGGCAGACACCTTTACACATCGCCTCGGCGAACGGTCACATGGAATGTGTGCGACTTTTGCTTGCCTCCCCGAACTGTTCGACGAATGTGAATGCCTCCGATCGCATGGGACATACCGCGTTACATCATGCTGTCTGTTCCGGTCACATCAGTGTAAGTGTTCTCTTTATGAGCACATAGTCGCTATAGGTCGTTGCTGTGCGGTCGCATTATTCCGTGCTCTTGCGTTTTTGGATCTACTTCATTCCCATCTCGTCCTATCTGGATAATTTTTACCTTTTTGGACTCCTCTTAACACAAGCATTGTGTTCATACAATTTTTGGAGGCAGAACAAGCAATCTTAGAAAAATCAGTTCTCTACATTTTGAACCAAACTAGACCTACTCGGGCAATTTTGTGTGCAACACTGAATATTGGATTGAGTTTACCACCATTCGAAAGAGCTCGCTTTCCCACTTCGCTTGACACATTGGACCGGAAAATCGGATCCAATCTGAAGGAGCTACGACGAATTTCGTTACCCACCTTTCCTGTGGCGAGATTATTCACTCACCCACTTCCAACAACCCTAAATCCGCTTCGGACCCGACTTCGTTTCATACGTGCCAACACGCGCACACCCATTTACCACACAGATCGATCGATAAATCTTTTCACCCCGGCGTCATGACCTTACGAGCGAAGCCCAGTGAAGGCGGTCACATGTGCAAAATTTGTCGAAAGGCGGTAAGTCACAATGCCCGACACGCTAGTTGTTTTATTTGTCACGATAAAATTCATATGACGTGTGATGTTACCCTGACTGCTGATGCTATTGCAATTATCAATAAAAATGAAATGCCAGGAGTATGCTATATCTGTCATGTATGCAGAATTGAACCTAGAAACTGTACAAAGACGACTGCGAGCTCACAGACTGAAACTAATATGGGGGTGTTTAATTTAGAGGACCGCATACAGAGAATTGAAGGTTTGATGAAATGACTTATTAATTAGCAAACTGAAGCCTAGACTTGAGTGTGGAGATCGTGTTTCATCTCCGTTTCTAAGGAAGCAGGAAGGCAAAAAATGCGATGATGAACATACGGACATTCGACCTAGCAATTCAGAACAACTGAGCCGTTCCCATGATCCGCGTGCCTTGGAAAGGTCTGAAACAAATTCAACAAAATCCGAGAATAAAAAGCGAGCCGTTAAACAGCCAACTGATCCCAAAACAGATAATGCTTTGGTGAAACGAAATAACATCTCCACCAATCGTAAGACACACTCTTTGAGTGTCATTTGTACTGACGTTCCTGAGCCTGAATGCACTCTCTTCAAAGACCGTCAAAGGCATGATGAAGAAAAATGGAAGGAACTGTGTGAACTTATGAAAATTGGAACTGTAGTGCCGTTAGCATTGACTCGTGTAACTAGACGGCGTGATTCACCTCATCAGGATAAACCCAGACTTTTGAGGGTTAACTTAGAAAATGAGCGTGACCTGAAAAACGTACTACTAAATTCTTACCTACTTGGGTCTAACAATTCACTGAATATTCGTATTCATGTTGATATTCCATGGTCCGAAAGGAGGAACAATACATACGACAAAAGAAAGACATCTAATCGCAATCTCATCCTCCTCGGAGTTCCAGAACTGGCAGACAATCCTGAGGCTAACGAGCGAGCTGAGCATGACTACAGGCAATGGAGTTTCCTGGCTGATACCATTTTCGTCGAAAAGGCCGTTGTCGTGGATACTTTTAGACTGCCTTCCTCAGCAAACTACAAAGGTAATGGGCCACGTCCATTAAAAATAAACTTCCTAATGAGTACTATGGTTGATACTGTACGTTCCAACTGGAAATGCTGGAAACACAAAATCCCAAAAGGTGTAATCCTTAGCGATCACATAAACACTGATATAAATGCAGCCCATTCTGCATTAAATACTGTCAGGATTGATGAAGCCCTATCAACTGAACCAAGAAATGAATATTCAGCTGGGACACAAAATCAGCAATCGAACGCAAAACCACCTCAAATGACTCCCGAGAGTGCAGTGAAGCCAGGTGAAGAAATCTTTTTTGGCCAAAAAGTGAACTCGAGTTGCGCCTCTCAACCTGAAACGACCGATATGCTACTTAACTTGTCAAAAAACAGAAAAGTGCCGATTGTTCCAGAGTCGGCGTGACAATGACTGTTGCCTCAGATTATGCCATCACGCGACACCATCCATCTTTGCTTACCAAAACTGTTCTTGGTTGCCTCTAGATCAATGCCCAATGCTTGATTAACAAATTTGCCGAACTTGTTTGAGACTTAACGACCTCAGCTAATTGCTATTACCGAAACTTGGCTGAGCCCGGAAATCCACGTTTGTGAGTTGGAGATTGCTGGCATGTCACTGCTCTGCCGAGACCGTGCGTCAAGTGGAGGAGGTGTGACACTATTATGATCAGAGACTCAAGTGAAAAGTACTGACGTATTCCTACTTGCTGCTTCAGGACACGCTGTGGTGTTTGTTGACAACGACTACAGGCGATGATTGCACAATCTGCGTAATTTATCGTCCACCAGCAGCCCCGGAAGTTTATAATACGAATCTACTCGACAAGCTACGCTCGATTGCCTCAAGATATCATACCAGAATCTTGATCATGGGAGACTTTAATCTGCCTAACTTGCTGAAGACGAACAAAAATTCTCAGACCTCCACTGGTGCCATCTTCCAGCAGCTGTTTGACGACATTCCCTTGTATAATAACGTTGGAAGCAATACAAGATACAGAGGGAGAGATATGCCTTCAATGCTCGATCTCATCTTGACAACTGGAGAAGACTGCGTCGAAAACATTACATACGATTGTCCGCTAGGTTCCAGAGACCATTTGGTCTTGAATTTTGACTACCTATGTCGAGCAGAGCGAACAAACGATACAACAAATATCATCAGAAAGGTATGCCTATCTAAATTATCAACGATTACCGATTGGAAAATTGTAGGCATAGGAGTTAAAGAGCAGTGGTGTAGCATTTTGACCAAGCTTAACCGGAAATTCAACTCAAACTTAGCATTCGTACGAAAACAGTGTGAAAACGCATTCGATTTTAAAATCCACAGTCGCACTCGGAAATGGATTAAATTGCGAAATATGGCTTGGAGAAACCATCGCCGGTTAACCACCAATGCCACATGGAGACCTTTAGAAAACTAAGAAACCAGGTCATTAAACTTATTGCTGAAGACAAAATACATTATCAAGCTGTCATAATGTTCAAAATGAAAAGGCAATCCCAAGCTTCCTTACCTGATTGTGAACAAGCAGTGTTTAGTGAAACCGGGAGTTGCGGCCTTGCGGACGCCCTCTGGAATGACCACAAATGCAGCTGACAACACGGATGTTCTGGTAAATTGATGTGCTACATTATTTTGTCCAAAGGAAAGCGTGGATATACAAATGTATCCATAAATAACGCATCATCTACCATTGGACACAATAACCATCACTAAAGAAGAGGTGCTGGGAACTCTACTATCGTTGAATCCCAGAAAATCCCCTGGTTGTTCTAAAATTCCCGAATCTACTCAAGCATTGTGCATAATCTCTATGCGGACCTCTAACTCAGTTATTATGCGAATCGCTGTCGCAAAGTGTCATACCGACTGAATGCAAATCTGGTGTAATCTTCCCTATTTTCAAAGGCGTGGTGCGTTCGGAGCCCGCGTATTACAGACCAGTTACTTTGTTGTCCGCCGTATCCAAGGTACTCGAAAGGATCGTGGCAGACAAACTGAGCAAATACCTTGAAAAAAAGCTATTTTCGGGAGCGCAACACGGTTTTGGAAGGGGTTACTCCCGCCTTACTAACCTTCTACTTACCCTTGACGACTGGAATCGAGCAGCAGATGCTGGTGATACCATTCATGTATGTTACCTCGATATGTTGAAAGCATCTGACCGTCTAAACCACAGTATTCTCTTGCAGGAGCTGGAACGTTGTGGTATCACTGGCAGTCTGTTAGCATGGTTAGAGAATTACCTGACTGATCGATTTGTTCAAGTCTCTGTGGACGGTGCTCTTTCGAAGTCGGTGGCCATGACAAGTGGAGTGCCTCAGGGATCCGTCCTAGGACCAATCCTCATCGCGCTTCATGCTAATGATATACCGGCTCTCATCAAAAGCAAGATCGTACTGTTCGCGGACGATATAAAATTGTTGTCGAAAGTAACTAAGTCGAAAGACTGCGAGATGCTCCTGAAGGTTCTGGACAACCGCCAGGCTTGGTTCCTAAAAAATCGCATATTTTTCAATTTCCAAAAGTGTCACATGTTAAACATTTTCAAATATGTGGAGTACCAGTATTTTCTTGAAACACATGGCCTCTCGTGGACCATGGAACAATAGGACTTGGGTGTGTTAATAAGTAACACCCTAGGGATGTCAAGCCACTGCAACTACATCTATCGCAAAACATCACAGAAATTGTCACTCATAAAGAGAATTTTCATTAGGTTCTCAAAACAAACAATTTCCTGTATTATGAATACTCACATCAGACTCACAATGGAATATACAGTTCGAGCATATTCGCCACGGCTTCAAAAATATGCAACGAATATATCATCGAGCTACCAAACTTGTCACTGCACTCAGCCGGAAACCCAACAATGAGCAAATCAAAAAGTTAATTTCATTTGATTATCCACGTCGTCGTCTCCGAGGGGATTTGCTTCTGGTTTACAATATTTTGAATACCAAAAATCACCCTCTACAATGCTCATTGAATCTACGGAGCTCGCACAATACAAGAGCTCACACATTTACTCTAACTGTCCCTCACTCGAGACTCAACTGCAGACGACATTTTTTGCCGTGCGAGTTTGTTTTACTTGGAACAATCTGCCAGATAATGTTGTAATCTCACTGAACCAGCAAACTTTTGAGAGAAGCCTTGATGTCTTTTAGACCCTAAACCCGTGCATCGAAGAAAACTATACATCCTAACACCATGCACCTACATTTGTTATCCCACCAATCGAAAACAATTTCTGCCCTTTGGATTTTTACTTGATTCTTGAACTGCTCAGTAAGCAAACTAATCCCATTTTTGTTTGTTATATTATTCGTTGTTGCCATATTATTCTGTGGTTTTTTGTAAAGCTATATGCTTTTCAGACCATTAAAATTGAATTGAATTGAATTGAATCAAATAAGTGTTCTGGTGCACAATTACATTCGTCAACCAATCGCTGTTCGTGAAGATTGAGAGTGATGCGTTTGAAGCCACGCGGAGATTCCTAGCTCGCTGATATAATTTGTAGGCGATGGATGTCTCCTGGATTACGAATAGCGATAATAGACTGTCATTACCGCAAGATTTTCCGATGTTCCTTGTGAAACCAAGAGAGAGCATTGACAACGGATCAGCCACCTCAATAACGGCTCATCATCCAACAATCTTCGTGATTAGCTGATTGATTGGGAAACCATTTGAGAGATGTCGCAACATCGTGTACTGGGAATGGGGTCTGTTACCAACCTACGTTTACGCATTCATAGAAAAATTGAGTTGGAACGGTCACTATAACCCATTGGTATTAGAATCTGAAGCTGAGTAACATCGGTCAGCATTTGAGTGAATACCAAATCCAAAATTGACTCATACCTATATATCCAACTATGGTCAGTTGGGAAGCATTAAGCTAGATGCACACATCAATTTCAAAGTAAATCTCATTAGATTGGCATGAAGCCATCCATAAGCAGAGCACAATCAATGGTATGAGCGTTTAAATACACCACAATCGACCGATTGCTGTTCCTGAAGATTGAGTGTGATGCGTTTTGAAGCCACGCAGAGATTCCTAGCTCGCTGATATAATTTGTAGTCGATGGATATCTCCTGGATTATGAATAGCGATAATAGACTATCTCATTACCGCAAGAGTCTGGTACCAAACCAATTTTACGCTTTCATAGAAAAATGAAGTTGGAATGATCAATATAACCTATTGGTATTAGAATCTGAAGCTGAGTAACATCGGTCAGCATTTGAGTGAAAACCAAATCCAAAATTGACTCATACCTATATATCCAACAATGGTCAGTTGGGACACATGCTGCAAGAGGCACACATCAATTTCAAATTAAATCTCATCAGATTGACCTAAAGACATCCTTTAGCAGAGCACAATCAACGGTATGACCGTTTAAATAAACCACAATCAAGCAGTTTTCCGACAGGTCAGTAATATCAATGTATCTACCTGAGTATTGGACGAACGATATACGACACATATTGTGGCAAGGGAAGCTGTAATCTTTATACTGTGCAATGATCTCTCAGCCGGACCATGGGAACGGATGATACGATCTAACTTGACGAAATAAATATGTTGCTGGAAGCATAAATCTCGACCGTAGACTATTAAAATTGAATTTAATTGAATGTTTCTATATCCAGGTAAGGCCAGTACGAAGTCAAACTTTCCAGTAAATTGTAGTTTCCTGTCACCGCAAAGATCATTTAAGGGTGTTGCCTAATTCGTTATTGAAGTTCATTCAGTTGGTTTTCCGATCTCCTTGCGTTAATATAGATCATTTTGAGATGTTGAGCCTTCAAAGATTTATCGTCAGATACTGCCAAATAACTTTCCGCCTTTTGTTCACAACCCGAAAATTTCAAAGTTCCTTTTGTGTGACGCACTGCGCTTGCTAAGCTTCCTAGTAGCTTATGGCATATTCACACGATCCTATGGAGAAAGACCATGCGATGGTCGAAGT
>JACCGJ010022640.1:0-23085 GCA_013407085.1 Atriophallophorus winterbourni
GTAAAGCATGTGTATAAACGTCGTGCCTTCACCGAGCCAGCAACTTGAACCCGAATGTTAACCAGTAATCGGTTAGGGTTGTTTATGGATAATGGCAAAATTACCGTCGGAACAATATTCATCAAATTAATGCAAACAGCATGAAAACGGCCGTGAGGTGTGATGGAAATGCATGCAAATACGGAATCTTAAAATGCATTTATGTGCGATGATTGCTGAGACTGCACTTTAATGTTTGAGCGTTTCGACGTCGTCAGGATAAACCTCTTGCGAATCGCTCATGTTTGTCTGGGCACGTTCCTTTATTCTTTGCTTTCAAGGTTTGTAGAAGCCCGTTTGTTTGATTTTAAGCTCTGTTTTTGTCTTGCACGTCTTCTGATAAGGGCGTTGGTGTCGTCCAATTGTATTGGCAGTTTTCCGTCCCCGTACGTAGGCGGTTTCTCATTAGTCTGTCTATGGCATTTAGTTGGGTGTGCTGGTTGATCGAATGTACGGAGTATGCCAGCCAGCAAAGCATAAACACATTGTGTCTACGTAACTTGGAAACCCGTAGTCTTTCTTTAGGCTGCTCCGAAGTAAGGTCAAAACTAATTCGCCATGTTCTCCGTGCTGACTATCACGATTGGTTGACGAAAAGTTTGTGTCAGAATTGGCATAGCTGTTCTAGCCGATTGCCCGCAAAATGCTTTTCAGTAGGATTACATAATCGGCCCAAACCTATTTCAATCAATACTCTGGCACGTTGTGTTCTTCCGGCGGCGCGTATTATAAATTGGTTTCAGTTGAATTGGTGTCCGTTTTGATGGGCGTACAATGACTATAAAGATTAATCTTCATGCCTTTTGATGGCTGATAGATGCGTGTAGTCTTGTTCCAAGACTCATTCTGTTTCAACCCACGTATTTTATTTCGCATTGTGCACAATAAATACTCTAAACCGAATTCGTTTTTATCTTCTTTATTCAATTTGTCTTAGGATTTCGAGAGTTGACTGCGTAAAGTTTTCGCGGGAATGTGTGCGTTGTTGATTCTACGGGGTTGTAGTTTTCTGGTATACCTAACGTTCTCAAGGAACGAAGTATCCAGTGAAGGCACTAAGCTTGTTAAGATGAAGATGAAGATGAGTTGTGGCCTGTGTCGAAATTCCAGATTATCTCAAATCGTGCGGCAAGCGAGCATTAATCATATGAGATCAGTATGCTATATGTTTACAGTGTACTCCACATTCATTCATGCCTTCTGCTATTTGACTTAGCGGAAATTTCAATCACTACATTAGACATCTAGTGTCTATGACGCGTTGATAGCGAGTGTAAATACGATTGGTTCTTTCGAAGCTAGTGTGTGCTAAATCACTCTTGAAGAATTGTAACTAAGTGATCGAATGGCACACCCGGATGATTGGCACACACTCACGAACGGATAGCTCGAGCGATAGCTGTATTTAAGGTCAAACTGGTTGTCGGCTCCCGAAAATCTTTACGGTTGTAGCCATCTTATATAGCATTTTCTATGCTTAACAATGGAATCATAAACTATTCGAGCTGCACCCGAATAAATAAGTAAGATCATCGATTATACACAACGTTCAAAACAAATACAAAGTGATCTCGTCCAGAACTGGTGTGCTAGATAACATGATGGATTCTCTAAATGCGATTTACTAGATGAAATGTTACTTAATGGCATTTCCTGATCACACCATGGTTGTGACGTAAGCAAATCTTCTTCTTGCACTGATCTCACTGACTATTTATCCCGGGTAGTTTTTCGATCCATTTGCCGAAACATGTGTCCTCCCGGCAAAAATCTACACTCATCTGACCATTCGAAGTCCATGACCCGAAATGCACGTGTGGTTTAAGGGCATCATCACGTGCGGCACACCGACATGCCTGTCCTTTTGTCGGGTTAGTGTGCCTGCACCAAACCCTAAATCGGGAGCGTTGGACCAATCACAAACACGCATATCGATCGTTTAGCATTTCCGCACAGACAATGTAGTGGCTTTGCTTTCGGAAAAAAGTGATTTGTATTTATAAGTTCGAATCAGTGGTCATCACAGTGGCATCAGTAACGTAGTCGTGTGCCGCTGTGGGATATTCGCTTTCGTGCCTACTAAACGCGAGCGGTACATATGAGTAACGGTGATATGGAATTCGAGCAAAAACAGGAAGAAGTGGAAGAAGAAATAATATTACCATCTGAAGTGGAGAAAAGAGGAGATCCTGAAACATCCGAAGGTGATGAGCCATCTGGTAGTAAAGAAACTGATGAGGGCCAGACAACTGATCAAGGTTTGCCAACATCGGGACCGCTCCAACTGGAAGCTGATCCTTTTAAAGATATGGAACACCAGTTACATACGACTCATGAATGTGAACAAACCAGCACAGCTTCAAACGAAAATGAGTATAAAACAACCGCGGGTCTAGAACCTGTGGAAGAATCATGTATTGTGCCAACTGTGAAGCCCACCACCCCAGCCAGAACTAACGTACGATTCGAAGAACTTCCTCAAGAACTCAACCCATCAACCCGCAGCACGGCACCAGCAGTGAATGAGATCACTGATGTACTGGATAATACCACGTTAGGTGAACAAAATTTATTTGATAAAACATCACAGTTGGCATCCCTACGGCGAAACAATCCTCCACAAAGTTCAATTTACCAGCGACCTGCACGGCAGCCGAACATGGAAACGATGTTCACTCATGGTCAACCACAGCCAACACCTAACGTAAACTATGCCCCACATTGGTCTACGAAGCAAGAAATAACGCCATCAATGCCGCGTAGGGTGGAACCCACTGCCCAAGTTAGCAGTCCAATAAGACGAACATCCACATCGTCTAACCCATACATCGGTTCACAAGCGATTTCTGCCGCAACAGGACCTTCTTTAACAGTTCTTTTACGAAGGCCAACATCTGAAAGGCCATGGGGCTTTACTTTCTACGGAGGTTCTGAATATGGTTGTCCTCCTTTTGTGAATAAGGTAAGATGCATTCTTTTAATTTTAGATTATTCTAGCAATTGGTATCTAATTCAGCCCAACAGTAATTATTTCAAGCACAATTACCAATAAACTATAGCACCTAATCACATCCATTCTGTTTTGAATGCTTCATAATCTTTCTATTTGTCTACCTCAATGTTTATCATGGTGTTATGACTCGTATATTACAAATTAGTTTAGTGGGTTTTTTTATATCTCTCTGAAGATTATCGATGATTAAACAATTTTGTTGAGCATGCCTTAAGTTGAAATGGGAGAGAGTGTTCCCATCTCACACCTTCCTCGAATCAAAACTAATTATTTTGTGTTAGTGTAGGGCACATTTACGTTTTTCGTTCGTCACTAATACGACAATTCCTCGAAACCCGGAAACCGTGTTCTCTAAAACGAAACTTATCCTTTCGTGACACTATTAATCAAATTCCTTATCTAGGATCGATACGTACAAAATATCGAAAGCTTGTCAATTTACGCTACCTTTTGAATAAAATAAAAGATAATGCCACGAAAGCTGTCCAAGTCGCCAAATAGTGGTTGACATTTTACCAACTCCCGGTTTTACTGCATATCGATATAGCAATATTGAAGAAATATGTTTAAAAAACCCCGGTAATTGATGACATTGCGAGTGCCCAAAAACTTTGAAACGATCAAAAAATCCGTATTTTGCGTTATGACATTGTACGAAATCCAGGGGTGAGTGCTTAAACGAGCTCGAAGATCGTTTACACCAGAGTAGGTTAGTAAGATTAACAATATACGGAAGATTGTGTGGTGACTTGCTTACTGATTTTCACCAAGTACCATGAATTTGAGCTCAGTTAAACGGCATCGTATAGTTTGGTGAGTTCAACTAACTTAGCAAGTTTTCAAACGCTACTTAATCTTTATTGTGAAACTAGTCACTGTCCTCTCTTGTAAGAACCGCGCAATCTGAACCCAAGTGTGTCTTGTTTAAACCGAGTCGCTGAGTCACGTTTGGCAAAAGTAATTCCTTGATTTTGGTGTAACATGAGTATTTGATTTTAACGGTTAATAACATTATCTATCATGTTTTCTAGAGAAAGGTGATTATAAGCTCTGAATCTTTTACATGCTATGCTTTATTTTGTTACTTTGACTACTTTTTACTCCTTTTCGCAGTCAGTCATAGAATAACATGTTATGGACATCATATGAATGCAAAAATTAAGAAAAATCTCAAAATATTAAGAACTCAGAACTCAGAAATTTTTATGGTAGAAAAAACAGTAAGCTTAACAATAACCCAAAGATGTCATATATATGGAGTAAGTAAAATTATAAAATCTCTCAAACATCAATAGGGATAGTCACATATCGCATGGTTCGTCATATACTCATCGAGTTTAGAAGCGAAAACGGCAACAGATTCCGAGCTTGTGATTTCTTCAGGCAAAACGTTCCAAGTGAAACAAATTCTTGCCCAGAAAACAATTTGATGAATATCCAATCGCGAATGCGGAATGCTTAACGCCTTTGAATGTTTTCGTGTTCGAGTAAGGCCATTGGGCTTTAGCAAGATTTTGAATGCCAACAGGAGGTCACTCCGTATCCGTCGTTGGGTAAAATCATGTAGATTTAGTTTTAACATTCGCTCCTTGAAAGGCTTTAACAAGACTTTCGACTTTGAGCGGTTTGTTGGTAAAAAAGCATATTTCTTGAAATTTGTATATGTTGTGATTGATAAATTACAGAGATACCAAGATATCGTGGCGCTCACATCCACATCACCACCTTGAGCACCCGGTCAGTTATTACCGTGTGATTCTATATTTGAGGATAGTGGTTCCTTGTTACAACCATATTTAACCCTTAACTGCCTAATTTAATTTCTAAGCTGAATACGCTACACGTCCATCTCTTGCAAACTCTCGATGCACGCTGGCGTTATATGCCGGATGACTGCTGTATCTCTGTATCGAACTAGTACTAGACTTGTATTGAACAAGTAAAATCACAAAGGAAACTATTTGAACCGATCACTGTTTATTTATATAACTTAATTAGCGTACTGAATTCGGTACTGGGGGCAGTAAAGGGTTAACAGTATGTGACTGTGCGGCAATTTGCTTGGGTCAGGCTTGTGTTTTCATACCTACGTACATTTAACAGTGGCGAACTTGTAATCTTTGATTATAAGAGATACGGTAGTCCATCCGCCATCAAAGTCCCGCTGTTTTATACGTAGGTTTACGGTGGGTGAGTGAAGGTTTCACACCGCACTTGTTATTGTATACTGGAGTAATTTTAATTATAGTTATTTGAAAAATGTTAGAGCATGATGGAAACGAGCACGCATTCAAACATTAGCTCTCGCATGTGTGAAAAACATGGTGATCTAAATTTATTTCAGGAAAACCACGTGTAACAAAAGTATCAACGGTAGTCGAGTGGCGAGTCGTTGGAACGATATCATACGTAACTGGGGATATGCACGGGATTTATCCACACTAGCCGCTTGATTATTAAAAAAATAAGATTATGCTGCCACTTAAACCAAACGATCGATGGATTATAGTGAAAATTACATTACGTTGAAGTGAGATTGAAAAACTGTCATCAGAAGTATTCACGATTTCGAGTTTAGGCTGACACCTAAGGAATTGTTATGTTACCGACACCGACGTGAAATTAACCGTAGCTTATAAATGGTAAGTAATCGAGATTTTTATACGTCAATTGTGTAATAATTTTTGACAAAGCTACCCAAAGTGTACCGGACCAGCTAGAGAGAGAGTCAGTGTAGCTAATCGGTTATAATGAAAGTTCCAGATTTGAAGTTCACCACATTCGTGAAAATGTGCTTAATCATGATTCTCCATCATATCCAAGTGTAGAATGGTTACCACAGTATTTGAGAAGAGGAACAGCCGTCTTAGAGGTGATTTGATACTTATGTTCAATATACTGCATACCCCAACCATCCCCTACCAACCAGAACCAGCCGGAGTCACGACTATACAGTACTTATTCCCGACTCGAGACTAAACTGTCGAAGGTACTTTTATTCTGTACGTGTATGCTTTACCTGGAACTCCCTACCTTGTAATGTTGCACATTCACTCAACTTGGATATATTCAAATCGAATTTGGACAATTTCATGTTGACCAATCCAAACTTTGAACCTATATATTTTACACCATAGAAGCTCTGAACTTTGAAAACAGTTTCTGTCCAATGGATTTTTACTTGATTCCTGAACTGCTCAGTAAGCAAACAAATCTCGTTTTTCTACCCATGTTATTCGTAATTCCCATATTATTCTGTGTTTTTTGTCAAGCTATGTGCTTTTTAGACCATTAAAATTGAATAGAATTGAATTGAATCACATGTTCAGCTTTGCCCTTATAAAATAGAGATAAGCATCAGTTGAATGGGTTCTCGCAGTGCGAAAAAATATAGAGAGCGAATTCCAAGTGCAGTAGTTTGTGATAGGAATGAGCATAAGATGCCCCATTGCAAATACATGCTAGCTTGCAATTATAACCTTGAACTTGCAATCTTAGACTCGAATTTAATTCCAAGGGTCAACAACGTCATTTAGTATATCAAATTACATATTTGCATACATTTCCATCAAACACACCCCACGACCGGTTTCGTGCTGTTTGCACTCATCAGCTAGGGACAGTAAGATCAGGATCCGCATGAGCTTGAAACAGATATTGTTATTTAGTATACTTTTTCTGAATTCGTAGGCGTTTCATATTATCCGTGTTAATATCTAAATTAATGAAAATTGTGAGAAACAGGAGTAAACGTAATGTGTTGCTCACATCCCCATCCCTTACACTCCACTACCGGTTTCTGGCTGGTTGCCGTCGTCAGATGGAGAAGTAAGATCAGGTTCAGTGAGTCTTGAAACAGTGGATAAATGGTAAACAAGGTTATACCTGAATGCCACTGTTGCGTAGGAGTAAACGTGTTCTTATTTTTGCATGATGATGAACTTGGCAAAGAATCGTTCAGTCTTACAAACATAATGAAATATTTATCCATAATCAGTCGGGTAATAGAAATTTGCTTTACATTCAAGGCTGAACTTGACAAGTATATGTTGACTAAACCCAATCTCGCACCTGAATACACGTGCTGACTTTCCATATTGATAAAACATTTGTGTTGTTTTTATGCATTCTCTATATTTTTAATCTGTGGTTACTGTAAAGTATTTGCTTTTTGGACCATTAAAACTTTGAATTACTTTGAATTAAGTTTCGCAAGTTCAAATTGTTACAAATTGGTAAACACATCTCATTGTTTAACGATCTAATGAAGCCAAATTGTGCAGTGGACCACATCAAAGTGCAATCTTGCTGTCTGAATACGGCGTAATTTGAAAAGCCGTCTATAGTGTGAGGTCGTCTACAGATATGTGACAATTATGCGGGGTCTTTTTCAATACATTTACGTGTTTAATGGTGCTCTCGGTAAGCATGATGGGAAACACTAATTGCTACAATACATAGCGAAAACTTGTGCACCAATGTTGGAAAAGAAGACGACTCAAGTGGATCTCCTACGAAGGAACCGAAATGGAAGTGCATTGTGTAACAATCCGTATGAGCAAGGAATTTCTGAACTTGGTCTGATAACCCCCGTGCCTAGACGTATTGCATGTGATGTAATCCAAATCTACACAGTAATGAAGATAGATTCCCACTTACTACCGCACATAATAAAGCGTGTATGCAGTCTCGTCAAACATATTCATGCGTTCAGACTCTTATCTTAAATGCCTTTAGTATCAGTATCGATCTGTTTTCCGTGAAACTTTACAGAGATGGTCTCCACCATTTTGACGTCGAATGTTTTTCGATAATCCTCATCGTCTTTTCGAATAACACATGATATCGAATCGTCGCTTGCCTATACACATCTCAGCCGCCGACAAGTTCAATTTCTCTGATATTTCTCTAACCGCCTATTACGCAATATAGCAATCTCGCAAAGAAATTTTCCACATTTATCGCTAATCTCTTTTCGCCGAAAATACTGAATCTTGTAATTGGCTGAATAGCAACCTTTCCAATAGTCTAAACAAGGTCGCTGCACAGCCATTGAACAGCTGTTCATATCAACCAGTAAGAGCGGCACTAGAAATTGTGTCGACGGCCTCGTCAAACTAAAATCACTTCGCACTGAAGTCCGGGAGGCGATACTAACTTCTAACCAACTTGGAAAATGAAAACGCCTTCAAAATATCGCAATGATTTTTTTGTCCGTGCACGGACTAACCATTCTTTACAACAGTCGGTCGATCATCGTCAAATAGAACAGGTGGATTACCAAGGTTCAAGCAAAATTTGTCCGTTTTATTTTATTCATTCTTTCGAATGTCACGACAGAGTAAAACGTTGGAATTGAAACTTGATTTATTCGGCCACAGTCGAGGTAAACCGCAGTCATAACATCGTGGTAAAAGACTAAATTTTCTGCCATATTATTCTGTGGTTTTTGTAAAGCTATATGCTTTTTAGACCATTAAAATTGAATTGAATTGATGTTAAACTGTTATTAATGAAGACAGGTGACGCAGCAAACGAAAGTTTTGGGGGCCTATCTAATAACTTTGGTGTAAATTGCCGATTGTAGTTTAGAGTTGATCTCCGAGCAAACAACAATACTCTCTCGAAGAAACTGTAATTATTTACCTGATTTAGGATTCGAATGAATATTTCATGTTTAACAAAAATGATGAAATCCTAGTCTAAGAACTCACAATTAAGTTAGCATTCCGAGAGTAATTTCTTATCATCTGAAGAGTGGGATTGGGAAATGGTTTGCAGAGGCTGATGATTCACAGAAATCTGATGCTGATGACATGATATTCGACAAGGCAGCCGGCGCTAGCTGTTGTTTTGAGGCAGCTTCTAATTTAATGTGGTGTGAGACATACTACTTACACTGGTCCTCAATTTCGTTGGTAATTGAGTTATGAATATATCAACTCTAATATACCGATTTGCATGCACTTTCATAACGCACCATTAACAACCTATTTAGTGGTGTTTGTGCTCACCAAGTATGAGCAGTGTGATCAGGATTTGCATGCCTCGAAACAGTGAAGAAATGGTAAAGAAAGCTTTTATACCACTGTTAGTACAGACAACCCGTTCAATCGTTGGTTAGGTAAAACGCATGGGCATGAACAAAAATTAAATCAAGTTAAATGTAGAGATGGGCGAAACTGATATGACTCAAAAGGATGGGGGACCAATGTGTGATCGTTTCATTGTGGTAGAGATATGGCCCTATTTGTTTTTTTGGAATGATACTGCCCTCATCAATATAATTTATAGCAGTGTAATGGTTAGTGATGGTGACTTAATGTTTTGTACACTGAAAGATTGCTACGTCTAGGCCAGTGTGAATTTTACCCAAAGGAGGATACTTTATGATATTATTCTTACATATGAAATTGTGTCTACCGAAGGACACCCACTGAGATATTTGCTGTAAGAGTGTGGTGAGCAAGTAACACGCGAACATACCCTATCTATCTACATCCCAAGTTCATGTATTGAATGCGGCGCCATTTTTCGCCGTGTGTTATAATTTTCTGGAATCTTTTACTTCAACCTATGGTGGTCTATCCGTGAATAGCGATATTTAAAGCAAAATTGAACTTACATATACAAACGAACATCATTCTTGAACCGTACATTTGATATACTCGTTAGATACTATTGTTTTCCCCATTTCAATTCATACCCTATTCACGTGTTGTGAAGTGTTCGCTTTTTGTCATCAATCCATAAAGCTCCAAATCATTGTTGGCATCAAAATAATTTATTTCCCTAAAAGTTGATGACCAGGTATCATTTGGTAGGTTTCTCCTACGCCGTAAAGTTAATGATATCATGATTAACAGTTTAACGGAAAAAATGTAAGCTCCTGAGCTTTAGACCCGGATATAACAGAAGAGCTTCTTACATAACGTAGAACCACATAAGCAGTTGAGTATACAGTTAGTATGAACCGATTTTCCCCTCATCTACAGGTGGCCAAAAATAGTCTCGCGTTTCAACATGGCGTGGAAGTGGGCGATGTGATTGTGAGCATTTGCAAAAGCCTCACGGTTGGCAAGACACAAGAACAATTGAAAGCAGAAATGTTACGAGCTGGAAACGAATTGGACTTGGTATTGATAAGGTTCAGTTTATTTTCCTTGTTTGATTATTATGATTTGTGTTCTATGGTATTTTACCCTATTAAATTGATAGGGTGATGGTCTTCAAGTTATTCCTTGCTCTTTGGCTCATGATTAGATTGACAAAATTAAGAGAAAAAAGCAATATATGTATATACATTCAATTCAGGCAATGATTTGTTTAACTTTGATATAAATTTACTGTTCCAACTTTATTTAAATGGAAACTTGACGGTTATACGAGATCTAATCCTGCCCCCACATTCTAAGAAAAATAACTCTGAAATAGACTAGTCATGATGACTAATTCGTTATATTTATACATATATTTTCCCATCTAAATTTTATCCCCGTGGTGTCTGTAAATCCAATTGCTTTTCCAAAGGTAAATATTTGATGTTGAAATTGAGGTTAGTTAATGAATATTTTTGACCACTTCTCAACGCAATACACCCTACGAAATAATGAACAATGAATCTCGATATATTCATTGCGACATGAAGTATGCGATTGCAAAAAACTTCCTCTCTGCTGCATGTAAGATCAGTGTTCATTTTTTACACAATGACTTCCGCTCCTCTTAAGATTGAACTAACTTTTTGCCGAACGCCAGATTGTTGAGATATCCGCTCCATCCACCTTGTTCACCGCATTCGCCCCAGCCTTTGTTATTTCAACAGCCTCGGCGTGAAGTCTTTCCCTATAAGATTTCACACCCCGTCTTATCACTTCCACGTTATCAAGATCTACGCTGTGTCCAGTGTCTAGCACGTGTTCAGCTATGGCAGAATCCCGAATCAGTGATTGATATTCACTGGGATGCAGCGGAGAAGGATTAACGAACATAACACCTAATGCGCACATGATTACGTAAGCAGTGTGTCAACAGACGCTGTTCACACCTGTACACTTAATAAACAATTAGGGATGAACACAGCAATTGAGGGGTGTGATCAATTATCTTGATCTCCCCTGTCTAGCTTAGAGAACTCAGGATTGGTCAAGAAAATGCAATTTAAGCCTGAACACTGTTCGTACCGACACCCGTGGTCTGACGAAGCTTATGTGTTCAGAAGCGAAACGTTACCCAAAACGTGCTATAATCGATTCTTTGCAAACTTTATTTTCATGATTATGGACTCCCGATCGGTCTCGAATATTTTCAAATAACTTTTTGCAACATCACCACATTAATTGCTCGAGAGCTAATCACCCCGATGTGGTAGGTGCGATTTCAGTAATTAAAACAAATTATTTCGTAAAAATCATGTGATTTCCGATGGGAAAGGACTCTCGAATAATTCACAGCCGTCTGTGCATCAAAAGTCAACAACTAATTGGTCACACGTATATGCGATGCTCTCCATAGTTCTGAATTGTTATTACTATGATTTGTTTGTCCCGTAAGGATTAATGTCCAGTTTGTTTTTAAATATCTATCCGGATTGCCTAGCATGAAGTTGGTGAACAAAATGCTAGCGAATCATATCGATTTTCTAACAACAGCTGATGCCCGTTTAATGCGTTTCCGTGGTTTGAAAGTACGTTTATGCCCCTCTTCATGACAAGCACGAGAATGAAGGTCATTGCAAACTCTGGTGACTGGATTATAATGAAATATAATCAAACTTCGCATTGGGAAGTTAATGGGAGATTTTAAGGTCGCAATGTCCTAGTTTCATCCCGATTTCCAATCAGCATTTCGTACGCAGGAATAAAACGCACACAGACAAACTAAAGGATGGAAAATTCCGTTCTCGGAGGCATTGCATAAACAAAAATCATTGCTTGAATATTCAGAAACCTTGCCAAGTTTTTTCGTGTGATCCTGAATAAAATTTTAAGAGAAATTCACTTTATTATTTGTTGTGTTATTCTAATAGGCTAGTAGCCACACAATTTTTCATACATATTCGAAATCATAGTAATACATCTGTTACATCTGAATGTGATTTCATTTGAATTCTGATTCGTTTTTAAAACTCGCTATAGCTTGTAAATGGTAATTAACTGTTCAAACAAAAGCTATTGAGTGATATGCGTCTGGTCGTTAGGTCTAGGTTTATCATGAATTCGAAAATTCGTTTTGATAATGTATAACAAGGCGTTCATTAAACACTCGTTGAACTTGTTCAAAAATATAAATTTATTCGGTACCAATAAATTTAAGGCATTGGAGAAGAGTGTAGAAAAATTTTGAAAATTCTGCATGCCGATCAAGGTTGGCCAACTTAAAACGGTTTCGGTTTGAATTTGGGATTGGGATACAAGCAACGCACCAGGTAACTAAATAACAAGCAAAGTTAAAATCAAGATGACTTCTGAGGTCTTGGCTTACACCAAGTTTCGTAGATATGAGCAAAAATATGAGTTTTAAATGAGCTTGATCAATTAAAGCATTTCAGCTACCTGAATAAATGCACTAACTATTATGCCAATTCTTGATCGAGTCATCATTTCACGATATAAATAAATTATAAATTATTATAACAAATTATTTATTAATTATTACAATTAGGATTATTATTAGTAATATTAAATATTATTTAACAAACCGTTTTAGCTCGTATACACCTTTAGCTGCTGCTACTTTAATCGTTATATGTTTTTACTATTTCCATTAAAATTGCGCAACCGATATACGCTACGCCATCGGTTTTATTACACAGGCGTGGAATCGACCTTGGTAAGATTTCACAACTTGCCCCACAGGCTTTACAAAGTCCAGTACGCAGTCCTCCACCGGGGGTGTCAACCAGTCACACAGAATTTCGTTTCAGCGAGGAAGCCATCTCACCCCCACGTATACGTAACTTCCGTCCAGTCAGAACAAAATGCCTTCGGCTGCTGGAAGAACAGTTGAACGCGGGTCAAGCCACAGCAAGTACCATGGCCAAACGCATGCAACTACAAGTTACACGAGGTGGGGTCGGTTCGACAACCACGTTTACCAATGCTTACGGTCAAGATAGAAATCGGGCCGTTTTCAGCCCAACGCCATCCAGTCGATCCACAGCAACGTATTGGTACGAACCACCAAGATCGCCACAATCGATCCGTCCAATGGAATCACCCTATCAATATTCCATGAATCCACCACCTCCTTCTCAATACTGGCAACAAAAATCACAGAATGTTCAGGGGTATTGGAGTTCACATTCGAATACCTCGGCACAGCAAGGCGCACCATTTGGGGTGCAATCTATACCACGATATGGAATTCAACAACAACAGTTCCAACAACATTTTGCCATACCAAGTGAGCATGGGGATTTAGTTATCGCTAACATGATTTTATTATCAACGTTTAGGATACACTTGAATCCCGATGATTAAATATGACTAAATGACTCATCTTGGAGTTTCGTCTAGTTGTTGCCAGCATGACCGGATAACCAAGTATCGTGTTTAACTAATAGTCACAAGTGCATGCCCATTTAATTCAAGGGAGGCCCGCTTGTTATTTGCAACTCAGCACGACCTTGTAAAACGAGAATTTTGAAGCTAATAGTACTCGAGTTTCTTTGCAAGCTAAAAATCATTCCGTCATGCTTATATTAAAATTCGATAATAATTGTCACCGCCACAATTCCGTTAATGACGTTACTCTTCACAAACCCGATAGCGATACATAAATTCAGTGTTTAAATCTAAACATGGTGTGCAAAGTAAGCTACTTAAACCTCAACATCAGCTATAGTATTTGTTAATATAAACCTTGGGGCCTCGTCAAATTACATGCCATCAGCATCAGGGTTTTTGAATCAGCAACCGCCGTTATTAAAAAGTGCAATACCATCGGCTAAACTCAGTTTTCATATGATAGGAAATTACTCGTGGAATGCGAACTTCATTTCAGTTACCCATAAAATTTTCATTCGAGTTCTAGCTTATATCTAGAATTGCAGTTTCTTCCAGCGGCTATAGTTGATTGTGGGACATAGCTTAGTCCCCACACGAAGCTATATTTCAGGTTCCAAATGAGGATTATTTTCGACTTTGCAAATATTGGGTTTAGCACAATGTTAGAACGAATTTCAATTGTCAGGTCATGGATACGCATACCTGATGACGAGCAACAACTACGAAACCGGTTATGTGCACTTGTCCTCCATTTCGAACGTCATATTATACTCCTCATTAACAGATTCTAACTTCAATAAAAATACAATGGATATTTCACGCCAAGGCAATTCTAAGGCTCATTGAAACTAAACTTACTGTGGCCACCGGATGAAGGCCAACAGCCAGAAACCGGTTGTAGATTATAAGTCCTGGGGATGTGAGCACCACAATACATCCGCTATTCTATAGGCTTCGAAAGTATTCGTTTCATGCATCGCCTGCTTTTCTCTATAATAATTTATAGATTCCACACATCAGTAAGAGAAAATCTAGTCTCTCATCATGAGGTTTTGTGCTAAGCGTGAAATATTTTGTTTATATACTAATAGTATAATAGAATACATGAAAATACGTGTGTATAAAATCCGTAATGAAATGAAGACTAACGTATTCTTGGAATGATTTGCGTTGCGTTAACAATAACGATTATTATTTATCTGTTGTATACATTTCTCCCTTGCATTGCTCATTCGATACAAGCCGGAGCAATGTAGTCTACCGAAAAGAAAGAGCAAATCGAGATTATTAATCTGAAACAGTAATTTTGGGTTTTGTCAGATGTTCACGCAAAGTTAGCGCGAGTGTGTTATCTTGTTCCAAACAAAACGGCACACGGCATCATGATGGAAAACCTTTATCTATATATACTTATGCTTAGACTAATTAAGGAATTATTTCAAGGAAAATTAATTCTTACAAAGGTTTACCCAGACTGGGGCTTAATTAATCTTTTCATTTTCATTTTCGGCCGCGTCATTCAAAAGGGTGTATAAAATAAAACGAACGAATCCTCCATAAAGCTTGATAATCAATCTGGATTATTCGTCGCTGATCACACCGAGTTTTGTAAAGAAGGGTTAGTTCGCGTATATAGGAAAATCAAGACGATAATTTGAAGACATTTGAAGCCTCCACGGTGGTTAGAATCTAGTATCGACAGTACAAGTTCGATTTTAGAATATTTTATATTGGGTATGCAATCGATATAATTCTTAGTCGCAGCCTTGCTGGTTGATATGAACGGCTGCGCAACGAGGATGTTGTTTTAACTGTTACAACCAATTCTAATATATAATAAGCAATATTTTCGGCGAACTGCAATTACATGTATCATTATATATAAGAGTACAATCTGTCTGTCGAATTTCATCATTTGCGGATCGAGAACATGGTTAAACTAATTGATTTGTACAAACACACGACCATCAGCTGGTAGGCGTATTTCGAAATCGCGATAAGGATGACTTAAAAACAGTCGAAAACAGAATGTTACTCCACGTAAAATCCTCGTAGCTTTATTCATATTCTTGTTGACTTGTTGAAGACAGTTTCTGTAGAGTTCCTTGGAAAACGTATCGATGCTGTGTAGCGTTTCCAAAGGAAGTTAAAGCTAGAGTGTTAGCGCATGAATAGACGAGAGAATCACGCTTAATTGAGTGCCATAGTAAGTCGGATTCCATATTCATTATTCTACAGATTATGATTAAGTGACCTACGAATTCCCTTGGAACTTGGGTGGACAGACCAAGTTCAGAAATTCGTTGCTCGTGGGGAGATTTACACAATTTGATCCAGTTTCGGTTATTTCGTGGTAAAGCGTAGCTTTTTACCTGCATATCATCTATGATTAAATATATGAATGATGCTATGTCTAAATCACTTTGTTTAGTGCTATCGTACGGGGATAAGAGGAGAAGGATTGTTACGGGGGATTCCACGCGGTCAATCGAATCCAAATTGTGTTTCCTGTCCTAATGCCCACTAAGTTATTTGTACAGGCTCCGATGGCACTCATTCCAGCATTAAGCACCCCGGGTTTCATACCCAATTGTAGATTACACCCAATTGTAGATTACGTCCCGATTCAATAATAAGGTCAAACTTTCTGTTGGGTGAGGCGACCTCGCCCAAGACACGTGTGACATTGGTAATGCCCTTATCCGAACAGTGTGGATGCATGCTGTGACATGTTGTAAACTAACGTTTATCCACTGTTCCAAGCCTCACTGAACCTAATCTTGCTGTCTCCACCTGATGACGGCAAACAGCCAGAAACCGGTAGTGGAGTGTAATTTCGGGAGATGTGAGCAACGCATCACTTTGGTCATCCATAACCGCCTTGAGTGCTTGACCACGAGTCACTATGTGATTGTGTTTGAACATCGTGGTTCGTTGTACGAACCCTATGCAACAGTGGCATTCAAGTATACACTTGTTCAACGCTTCAATGTTTTTACCGATTACTTCGCACACCCTTTTGTGTTCGCTATATAAACACTGGCCCTGTCCAACTCAAGGTCCTGTGAACCTGTGTCCTGAGTCTCGGCTCGGTTATTTCATAACCATCCAGTGCTCTTCTGTTCTCGGTCTCGGTGGGCTTGGTCTCTCGTATCATCTTGTTGATCACTTGGCACAACTTTCTCTCGAATCCACTGCATAGCAAATTGGCGACGGGGTGTTTCCAATCATATCCGCCTAATCCGAAGTGTCTGTTTTACAAAAGCTGCTCGAACGTTTACTCCACGTAAAAGAAGCAAATTGTTCTGCGAATGATCCCAAATCTCCATCTATCGAAACTCTCATATCATCTATAATGGAATTTCACTTTGACCCGGATAATAATGTGACTTTCGACACGTGGTTCCGGTGTTATGAAGATATATTCAGAATTGACTTCAAGGACCTGGGAGATGACTGCAAAGTTCGACTGTTGTTGCGTAAATTGGGTGCAGCGGAATTAGACAAATATTGCAATTTAATTCTTCCGCAAAACCACGTGACCGTAAATTCGAAGAAAGAGTCCAGTACATAGCACTTTCCAACGCTAATTTCTTTCACTCACAAATCCCACAACGTAAGAGAACAATAATTAGTCAAACTCTTTATTACCCACATGATAAAGAACAAAACCTCACGCGTCCATCTTATCTAAGCAAATCATTATACCGCAAAATTGTCCAGAAAATGTTGGTACCGGTTGTCACTTTATTCTGATTCCGTGCCGACCGATTCATTTCAAGCCCGCATCACATTGGACTTATTTGACCGACCTTGGCTAATTTCATACCGCCAAATTCAAAAATCTGCACGTGTTTCCGAGATATTTTCCGCTGGAATAGTTCTTCCTTCCGAAACCCGATTTCTTATGGATGCGCGATTGATATCGTTTGTCGCTTCCAGTTCTTGTGTTGCGCTGGGGGAGTTGTCCTGCATATAATCCGAAAGCTGTGATTAGCATTCATTGCTAATGCACTTCGCATATTCGCACTATGTGCTTTTGAATCGATTGCGGACAAAGTTCGTCTGTAGTCTATAACCATTAGGGTATGTATGTATGTTTCAAATATTAGAGGCCGCCTTAAAATAAATGTAAGTGCGTTGAAATAAATTCGACACACTTGTGGCAATCCTGTAAACGACCTCGTATATAGAGTGTTTTTCAGATTCCAGTGTACACAGACAAAAGATCCTACTCTAATGTGGCCCACTCCAAAATTTAACCTCTTTAGAATAGTGATCATTGGCCAATTTGTAACAAATTGAAATTGCAAAACTTGAAGTCGCTTTTTATTAGGCTCGATCATCACACAGTGCAATAAAGTTAAATAAATGAACCTGATGTTTCGTAGAACACGGGTAACGGAATTCCCATAACCCCGCCAATGTCACAAGCGTACGTGACCGAAAGGTGATCATGTGAATGAACCTATCGATCTGAGGTTTACCGTCAGTCATGTGAGTGGAATTGAAGGGAATGGAACGCATTTGGTCAATGTATGTTTGGACAGGACAAACAAAATTAGAATAGGCACGTGTGCAGCTTCATCAAACGAAAGCTTTCATGCGCTAGTTATCGAATGTTCATTTTTCGAAACATTTGCAACCTGAAGCAGCCGCACGACGATGTATCGAAATGAATCGTTAGTGCACTAACATCCTGCTGCTATTAAACTACATAAGTCCAGGGGTGTGAAAAAACTAATCCCATTTCTGTCCCAGTCTTGTGTTTATTCAAGTATCATTGTAGTTGTAGATAAATCTGTATATTCAACTTGTGAAACTGTGAAAGTAATTTAAACACGGGTAGGTAACTTGTAGAACGGGTATATGGGTATCACGAATCGAATGCAGTTAGTTAAACGCTATTTTTAAATGGATCGAATCAAAATCAATAAAAAAGTGATCACTCTCGCTTGCGGTGATCTAATTCGGGATTACTGAAAAACGAGTTTCTTATTCCAACATTTTCATTGATAATTTAACGCTTGTTAGGAGCATAACCTTGAATCAGGTGACCACATAAGTACAAACTAACTCGCCGTTTCGCTTATTCGAAACAATCAAGCGAAAATTTGACAACTGACACATGAAATTCAAATTCGCAATAGGAAACCATGCAATTAATACTAATTTAAACAAAATCTGATCATTGAAGCCTCTGTTGGATGAGCTTGGCACGATCAACCTGTTCAATCACATGTGCCCACATAGATGCAGATGGGCTAACCCCATGACCATGACCAAAACTGCATTTGCATCGCTCACATTCCACGATTCGTCTCATGTTGTTTTAATTCGTCAGGCAGGGGCAGTACGATCAGGGTCCACGTGGCTTGAAACAGTGGTGGAGTTTTGTCCCAGCCCGTTGGGTTGACCCATCTGCGTGTGTGTGGGTAGATGTGGTTGAATAGATTGGCCTTTTCGACAGCGGCATACAGGTTCAATCTTCTTATCACTTCTCTACTATTTCAAGACACACGTATCCTGATCGTACTGTCCATACCTTGGTGCAAACTGCATGAAGGCTGTCTTGGGGTCGGCATGATGGAACTGCAGGAAAATTCTTGTATTGTACTCGTAAACCGGTTATGGAAAATACGCATCCATTTAGATCAGACGTCACAAAGTAGCAGCTGGCGAAATTCGTTTATTTTTCAAACTGAACATTTAAGTGCTAAGTGTATACCGCATATAAAGTGGAATTTTCACAGAATTGGAATGTCATCTACTAAGACCAGTTTTAAGTAATGCAAGGAAACTCATCTTCGTTTGCGGGAGTTAGGTGTTTCGAATTCAAACGTTTTAAACTCCTATTTACCATCTTTCAAGGATTATTGGGGAATTATGAATATATTCAGTTCCCCAATTGCGCACCACGATAAATTCAGACTTACATAATAAGCCTGGGATGTGTGAGCTTATCTCAATCATAAACAAAATCTGTTTGGCTACCCGCTTATAGACTATAATGCCCAAGCCTGGGTACAATGGCTCCACAAAATGTTTTTGCTTCTGGAGCGTTTATACCATCCAGCGTCTAAGCTTTTCAACGGTTTTCAAAATATGCCGTACGCTGAACGCCTCATACAATTATACCTGAAGACTCTATAACAAAGGAGAATGCTGGGGCAACTCTTCCTTGTATATAACGTCATTATTACTGCTCCCCACACCTTGAATTACCCATTCCAACTTTGAACTGCTAGCAACGTCCGATGTCATTGTTGTATGTTGAAAATACCACACTCCAAACGGAACTGCCGCAGTTATTTTTACTCTGTACTTGTTGTTTTGCTTAGAATTCCTTGTCTGCCAAGTTGGTGAAGATTATATGCGAGCTACTCTTGATATTGCCATCGCTTATTACCAAGTTACCCCATTCATGTGGACTGATTCACTTAAACGTATATACATTTGTACCTATATTTCGACTATGTGGTTGTTGTAAAGTACAATGCTTTTTCAACTATAAATCGTGAATCTTAACAACACCCGTAAAATTTATCCGATCGTCTGCGTATTAAAAATAGAACTGTGTTAATGTAGCTCGCGTAGATCGACAGACTTATTGTGCAGAAAATCCTTTTCACGGAATGTCTAATAATGTTCTGGTTGTCAACGATTTCCTAGTGAACAGTTGATAATTTAATTCGGAATAAAACCTTACGATTTGTTAGCTTGTAAGTAGAAAAAAATTGTTGCCATGAAGAAATTTTCCAGAAACTTTACAAACTTCCTACTCATCAATCAACCAATATTCGTTCACCAACAGACCCGAAGGACGTAAAATATGGTCATCTAACAATATGATCTTAAACTCAAAGCTATATGTTATTTATAAAATTATATCAACTGAAGGAACTTTGTTTACCACTAAATTCACTGATTTCGTTCTTGTTCACCTTATATTTGTTGTCTGGATTATAAATTTGACCTTCTCCAATTTCTTTCTCAAGGTCAACCAGCTTACAGCCCACAAGTGATCACTTCTTCTGTGCAACTTCCCATCTCTGATCCTTCATTTCAACCATACGGACAAACGTGGCCACCGTACTGACAAAATGGAAATAGAGTTGTTCAAATTCTCCAAAAACGTGAATCCAATCCATCATCGAAAAGCAACCTCGATCCGCTACACATATAGCTTTTCTGTATACTGCAAAACCCGCAATGAAACAAGGAACCACTTACATTACCGTCAATCGTATCTCACCAATTGCTCACAACCAACATTTCACCCAAGTTTACCTAGCGGAAACTCAGATTATTACTTTTACAGTGCAATTGAAGTGATAGATGTACTACCTTTATTATCATGTGACCCACAGATAATCATTTTAGCATAAATATAAACAACAATTTCAAAATGAGCAACTCCATTTGTAAGGTGCCGATTGTGATGAATCAATAATCCTGGAGTAAATTGCTTTGATTTATTATCTAATTGGTTCGAGTGCATTATATCACAGTGAAATTTGATTATGAATGCAGCTACGAACAATTATTGATTGCTAAGTCTTTAGCTAAACTCATTTTACAAAATTGTATGAGCTGAATAAGTTATATGGCTTTACCTTTTGGATGAGTTTTAAGGTGTCACACTTTTCCCTTCAACCATTGTCGGCATCCATTTAACATCCATTTACAAAATGTGTTGAGGATATATCCCGAAATGTGCAAACCTGGCGAGGTACGAACATAAACGTTCGAATGAATGTCGAACGACATCCTGATTTCAGGCCTTTATAGAGTTAATCTTTCGGATTCAACTGTTCTCGATTCTGCACAGATGACCCTGCTTGCGTAGATGGCGCTATTAAAAAGACAATTCGATTGATTTGTTATTTCCTCGTCCGGTCGAAATTGATGATGGATGTGCATCGCAAACACATGATGATCGCATGACATAACAATATTCTGTCAAGTATCAAGTGGTACATCTCTTGTGACAGACTACTCAAAAACCATTGTATGATCATTAACAAGATTCTGTTCTTTCCGAGCTAGCATATGCTTCACGTCATTTTTATACATGTAACAGAGACACTCAATCGACCCAGCCAGCTCATTAACGAAGATGCGGAAATGTAACCATCAATAGAATTACCCGTACGAAAATATACTAACAAGTTAAACCTGAATAGTAAAGTGGGTAACTGTTATGTCTGTGATTTGCTACTACTGGCCCAGCCGTGAGTTCGACAGTCTTCCAAGCTCGTTAACCTTCATCTCAATTACTAGCTACTCGGCAACTGACCACAAGCCCATTACTATTTTCGAAGAACAGACAAGGCCTGATCATCAGAGCAGTCCGCTGTTTGTTTTCCAAACAAATTAGGCCACAGAGCCTCGCCCGTGCAAGGTGCCAAGTATGTTCCAAGTCGGTCCGATTTGTGGCGTGTCACGCATGCCGCGACGCACTTCATTTTAAGCGTGATAATACTTGAAACGACCACGCTATCACAATTTTCAAAGTTGATCGCTTTTTGGTTGCCTGCTACATAGTCGTCGGCTGTATCTAACCGTAAAATATAAAACCAGTTCCAACTGAATTTCGATGTGAAGTGAATGTGATAGGCATAGTGAATAGTTTATATAGATTTCTACTTTGTATGGAGTTTAAATGATACACTTGTGTCAAAGGTTCATAATCTGCTTAGCTTTTAAGATAAGGTAGTACATTTGAATTAATATATGATGCATTCCATGCATGTTTCTGTAGTGTTTTGGTCGGCTTGTAAAAACTAATGACTGAGTGAAGATTAACTAGAAAATCGCACCTATTAATTTGTCGCAGATGGATCAAGTTGGAAGGCAGTAGATGCCGTACTCGTGCGAAACTACAAGGCAGTAAGCCTGAGCAGTATACTTTCCAAATGTTTTGAGCACATCATTGGTTACAAAATATGTAAGCAATTTTTAGACAACGCTTCTTTATGCCACGGCATCTGATTCAGTGAAGGAGATATATATTCACAAGTTAGGAATATGTTGATTCTCAGAAATAATGCATCGTTCTTTTGAAAGAATTGCAGCCAATGGGCATCCCCATCCAATAGTTATAATTCAAATGTTGTGTTTCAAGGATATGGTGATACTAGTATGAGCGTTTTAAGGATCGAAGCTTTGCTCCCTACTCTCACGTAACTTTTGTGACAACATGAGCAAATAGGAGTCATTAAATCTTTTCACGCTGTTGAATGCGTGTAATCATTTTAGTGCATCGCTTGGTGAACACTACTGAACTAAAGTTCAACCTAGCTAGATTCGTTTGGGCTTGATTAACTGGGGAGTTAGAATGGATGGCGTTCATTTTTGCGCCAATTGAAAAGAGATAACTAAAGAAAAGTGCAATTAGTATGTCATTTATGTATAGAAGAAAAAGTAACGAGTTCAAATCAAACTTTGTATTTCCTCGCATGGGAACAGCAGCTGCTCGATTAGTAACCCTTGATTGTAAAAAAAATTGAGCTTAATATGGAA
>JACCGJ010022641.1:0-53589 GCA_013407085.1 Atriophallophorus winterbourni
TGATAACACCTATATTCAAAGGCGGTTGCCGATCTGACGCTGCACATTATCGTCCCGTCACACTTTTACCTGTTATTGCTAAGCTCATGGAACGTATAGTCTCGGAAAGAATAGTTGAACACTTCGAATCGCAGAATTTGTTTTCGCCAGCGCAGCATGGATTTCGATCACACCGATCTTGTCTCACAAATCTTCTCCTCACGTTAGACGACTGGACAAAGGAGATGAATAAAAGTTCTTGCATCCACGTCTGTTACCTAGACATTTCGAAAGCTTTTGACAGAGTCAATCATCATTTGCTTCTTCAAAAACTGATGCGTTTAGGAATATGTGATCCACTCCTCTCATGGTTGTGCGACTATCTGTCAGATCGCGACGCCCGAGTAAAAGTTAACGGAGCGCTATCCCAAACGTTCAAAACCACCAGTGGAGTCCCACAAGGGTCTGTGCTGGGCCCGCTCCTCTTTCTGTTGTACATAAATGATTTACCCCCCCTCATATCGTCCAAAATGGTCCTGTTCGCGGATGATATGAAAATTTGGACGCCAATAAGTTCTGCAGAGGATTGTGAGAAACTGCAAACGGATTTGAACAGCGTGTCGAATTGGGCGGCCATGAATGACATGTCATTGAACATACAAGAATGTAAGATGCTCCATCTTGGCAAGAATGTTCCTTGGACATATCGATTGGGAACTGAAAACCTAGCATGGAGCTCGTTAGAAAAAGATTTTGGAGTGTGGATTAGCGGGAACCTGAAGAGCACAGCGCGCTGTCAGAACATATATCGACGAGCAAACAGATTGTTTGATATCTTTCGAAAAATATTTGGAAGATTCTCTTTGGTAACGTTACCAAGGATAATGAATGTCTACCTTCGCCATACGATGGAGTATGCGGTAGAGGTCTGGGCTCCTTGGCTGCGAAAGGATATTGCTCTCTTCGATAAAATCTATCACAGAGCAACAAAGTTAGTGATGGGTCTTCGCAATGTTCCGTACACCGAAAGATTGCGACGTCTGGGTCTATGCGATTTTACCCAAAAGAGGATACGACGCGATATTATTCTGACTTATAGAATTGTGTCTACAGAAGGACATCCACTAAAACACTTGCTTGATGTGTGTGATGGAAAAGTAACACGCGGACATACCTTATCCCTTTACGTCCCAAGTTCCCGTATTGACTGTCGGCGCCATTTTTTCGCCATAAGTGCTATATTTCTTTGGAATTCCCTACCCCAACATGTGGTGGACTCTCCTTGCCTGGCGGCGTTTAAAGTGAAATTGGACTTACATATGCAAAAGAATAACATTCGTGAGCCGTACATTTGATATTCTCTATTGCTTTTATACTATTGTATTTTTTCATGTTTTATTAATACCGCCATCCTGTGGTGTTGTAAAGTATTAACTTTTTTAACCATAAATCTTTGAATTTGAATTTGAATTTGAATTTTTGCGTGGATAATGGGCTTACCAATTGTAGTACACGAAGGATTCGTGCATCACGTCGGACTCACCAATTTGTAGTAGACTGAACCCTGCAATAATTTCCTCAAGAATGTTGGAGAAAAGGCACAGGAGATGAAAGGTTTATCGCGGTAGCCAAAAGAGTGCATGAAGATACATGGTAGCAATCACGGAACAAGAATCAACGGAAAGTGAATCATCAAAGTCAATTGTTATGTACAGTAAAAAAAATGAATGATATGATATGGCATCGACTTGTCGAGTTGGTAATAACTTGCTCTTGACCGTTCACATTGGAGGCATTGTGTAAAGTGCGTCTGCAAGCTGGTGAGGAACAGATACAGCTCTTGGGCGCTAAACGCAGATCACGCTGCCAGCGTGCAACCGATACAATACAAACGAGATCTGAGTTTCGTAGCCAGCACTGCGGGAGAGAGTGTTCCTTTCGAATCGGACTGATTTATCATTCAAAAGTTGTAGAACATGAACATTCACACGATTGTGATGTACATCCATGGTCGACATCGACCGACGTTGGCCAACAACTACATAGTTTCTGAATGCGACTGAATCACAGCGAAGTCTGTAAACGTCAGAAAGCATTTTATCCGGATTCTGCAAGTAGCATTTCCATAATGCTGGCGAAATGAAATGTTTGTCTTACAAAAACACTATAAGCGAAAGTCATCGTCAATCTTAGCTTCAAATCAGAATGCTTTGAGTGATCACATCCGTAAACAATGGCTAATTTTACATGGTGGTTTGTTCAATCCAGTTTCGCTTCTCACAATAATCAGCTTGGTAAGCCTCTTGTATTCTGCGTGAGTCATTTATTTAACGCACCCCAAATCGCATTTCGTACCTATATTCGCATTCTCCGTCGTCCGTAAAACGAGTATTCGTTTCTTATTTTTTCATTATTTCCATCGGTTGATGGTAAACGAATCAACAAGTAATGAGTTATCAAAGTTTATATAACTTTCTACAAAGCGCATTCAAATTATTATACAGATATTAACATTATTTAACCAAAAAAGGAATGCCATCATATGAGTCGGTGCACAAATCATATCGGGGACAACAGCATTAGCAAGTTTCGTAAATGAGGAACATCTATGTTTCCAACCAAATTTTTAATCGATATATCATATTGAATGAACTCCAATCATCAAATAGTTCCAGTTCCAGTATTTATCCCTAAGCACACGCAAAATATGGTCTGAAATGAATAGTTGGTAAAGTGAATACTCTTTATTTGCAAACAAAAGGCGCCAATTGGCACAGACCTTAAATCAATCTCAAACATAAAATGCAAGCAACCATCCGTCTTTTACTAATTTAAGGATCAATGGGTCACAGAATGTGATGTCTAATGGCACATTACGTTATTCTATGTCTTCATATATACCGATCGAGTATTTATTGCTGCGCTTTAAATTCGACTATAAAACCTCAGATAATTATTAGAAAGAAAGTGGCTTTTGCACGTCTTCAAAAAACCAGACTCAGGTAGATTCGAAATTCAAAATTCAAGATTTATATATATATATATATATATATATATATATATATATATATAAGTATGAATAAAATCAAAATCAATGGGACAATGATAGCTTCATAATAGTTTGGGGAAAAATTCGGATTAGCTCTCATATAATCGTCAAGTTTTGATTTGAATATAGATAAGCTGTTTGTGCTTACCAAATCGGAAGGTAGGGAATTCCAAGCAAAGCACACACGTACGGAATAAAAATATCTGCGGCAGTTCCGTTTGGAATGTGGCATTTCCAACTTGCAACCATGGACACGGCTGTTGCTAGAACTTTGATGGTGGAATGATATATCCAGGGGGTGGGAAACAGTAGTTAGTATTTTGTATGCGAGGATGAGATCACCTCGCATTCTCCTGTGTGCAAGTGTACTCATTTCCAGTTGTCTGAGTCGCCTGGCGAATGACATATTTTCGAGACCAATGACAAGCTCACAAGCTCTCCGGTATGTGCGATCCAGGAGTAATATGTCTTTTTGGAGCCATGGTATCCAGGCTTGTGCCGCATAATCTAGAACCGGGTGTATATATGTATTCATCATGAGAGGAAAACACCCGGGGAAAAACGTCCAAATATCCGCCGTAGCATGCCGAGCAGCCGAGACGCGCTTTTGTAAACGGTTTAGCATTGTAGACCATTTTTCAAACTGCCGCAAATCCAGACACCTAGGTCCTTTTTTTCACTGTACTCCAGGTTAATGTCGCCGAGCTTGTATGGATAGGAAAAGCCAAGGTCACGACCAATCTGAATCATCTTCGACTTTTGCATATTCAACGACAGTTTATTTTCAGATGACAAGTTGAACAAAGCACTCAAATCGTTTTGCAGCAAGATACAATCGTCAGCATTTCTGATTTGCCTCCATACTTTTATATCGTCAGCAAACAAAACCATTTACTATCATTTGGTAGTGGTATATCGTTCACATAGACTAGAAACAGTTTTGGTACAAGCACTGAGCCCTGTGGAACTCCGCTAGTGACATCGAAGTTCTTCGATAATAGGCCGTCCACACGAACTCGGATGTGTCTGTTGCTGAGGTTATCTCTTAGCAATTCGTATAGTCTTCCAACAACACCGTGTTTCTTTAGCTTGTTCAAGAGTAAATTGTGATCAACTCTGTCGAACGCTTTAGAAATGTCCAGGTAGCAGGCATGAATACAGCCCCCCGCATCTGCAATCCTCGTCCAATCGTCTAAGCTTGCCAGCAAATTTGTTAAACAAGATCGATTTCTGTGAAATCCATGTTCGGCAACTGCCAAAAGTTGATTCGTTTCCAGATGTCGCAAGATTTATGCGGTTATTATTCGCTCAAAAACGTTTGATACCGAAGACAGCATTGTCACCTGCCTGTAATTTTTAACTTCAGAACGGCAACCACCTTTGTAAATGGGTATTATTTGTCCCAGTTTCCAGTCTCGTGGCACTACACCAGCTTGTAGAAAATTATTAAACATGCAAGATAGAGGTTCAGATAGCTGCGCATGGCAGGTTTTGAGCAGCTTTGGAGTTATCTCGTCTGGTCCTGGAGATTTCTTTACGTTTAATTTTCGTAAGTACTGCGCTACCACCATCGGAGTAATCAATACTTCACTCAAGGTCAGTCGGTCAAGTCGAACGATTGGTTCCTGATCAGGCTCCATGGATTCCGGCGCAAAAACTCCGGCATAAAAGTCTGCTAACATGTCAGCGATCTGATTTATGGATTCTGTGAAGCCGGACGAAGTTTTCAGGGCAAAGACTCCTGGTTTAATATTTGTTCAATCGGTTACAAGTCTATACAAGAGCTTCGGATTCTGGTGCATCTGAGTAATCAATTGCGATTGCAACGCTTGTTTATCATCTCGAATTAAGCTGATAACTTTGTTTCTCAGTCGTGTAAATTGTGCCCAAGAACCAGCTGTGTTGGTAGCCTTGTGAAACTCCCACGCTACTGCCCTTTGTTTCATCCAATTTTTAGTCCTGCTTCGTAGTACAAATTGATTTCGTTGAGACGTTTTCTTCAAATCAAACATTGAAAGTTCCTCCAATATAGATTTGAGGTGCTGTAAGAGAGATCGCCAATGACTATCCGGATCGGAGTAATCCAGTTGTGCGAAACTAGTGCTTTGTAACTCGATACACAGGGCATGGTAGTTCACCATTCTGACGCATTTTGTCCCGTCACTATTGCGTCTAGCGCTACAAACGTACTCGAATTCTAGGACAACGTGATCGCTTCGTCCGATTGGCGGTTTATAAACGATATTCTCAACAGCTGTGGGATCTGATGTAAGTATAAGGTCCAAGGTAGACGGTTGGTCTGATCCTCTCATACGAGTAAATCCAAAAACGTTGTTATAAAGGATCACGTAATCAAAAACGGCTCGAAGTGCATTTTCAAGTGTCTGTGATGGATGATCATTCCGGCTATAGAGCTGGGGAAAGTTGAAATCCCCCATTATTAATATTTGGGTATTGTATCGCGTTCGAAGCAAAAGCTTCTGAGAGGACTGCTGTGTTGGATGAGAAACGGTCAGCATTCTTGAGGTTCAAAGGTATGCCAACAGATGAAAACTTACGACTTTTAAGAGCAGCCAGAAATAAGGTCCAACAGACTGCAAGGCGATGTGCAAATGACTACTGGACAGAAATTAGCCTTAGTATCCAAAAAGCTGCGGATACTGGAAATTTTCACGGCATGTATGATGGGATCAAGAGAGCCATTGGTCCAAACAAACATAAAATGGCTCCCATTAAGTCTGTATCTGGTGACCCGATTGTGGACAAAACTCAGCAGATGGAAAGATGGGTAGAGCACTTCTCCTCCCTCTACTCTAGGGACAGTACGGTTTTACCACATGTATTTGAAAATTTCGAGCGGTTGCCGACTATTGAATATCTAGATACTCCCCCTACTCTTGATGAGCTCAATAGAGCAATCGACCGCTTAGCGAATAGGAAGGCCCCTGGTGACGATGGAATTCCACCTGAGCTCATCAAATGCGGTAAAGCAGCATTATTACAACCGCTTCACCATTTGCTTCTTCAGTGCTGGCAGGAGGAGTGTGTCCCACAAGAGATGCGAGACACAAAGATCATCACGCTATTCAAGAATAAAGGAGATAGAGGCGACTGCAACAATTACAGAGGAATCTCCCTTCTGAATGTTGTAGGCAAATTGTTTGCTAAAGTCTTACAGATCCGGCTGCAAGTTTTAGCTGATAGAATTTACTCCGAATCTCAATGTGGCTTTCGCAAGGGAAGATCGACCGTTGACATGATCTTCTCCCTAAGACAACTTCAAGAAAAGTGTCGGGAACAGCGTATGCCATTATACGCTGTTTTTATTGATTTAACGAAGGCATTCGACTACGTCAGCAGGGAGGGTCTTTTCAAAATGCTTGATTTGATAGGCTGCCCACCAAGACTGCTAAAGCTCGTTATTTCGTTCCACTCAGGCATGAAGGGCTCAGTCCATTTTAACGGTTTCAGCTCAGAAGTCTTTGAAATTCGCCGAGGCGTCAAACAAGGGTGTGTTCTGGCTCCCACGCTGTTCGGCATTTTCTTTGCTCTGCTTCTGAAGTACGCTTTCAGGACGAGAACAGAAGGTATTTACTTACGCACGCGAAATGATGGCAAGCTTTTCAACCTAAACCGGTTGAGAGCACAAACCAAGGCACGAAATGTGCTAATCCGTGACCTGCTGTTTGCCGACGATGCAGCCTTTATTGCTCACTCCCAGGAGCACCTTCAGTCTCTAATGGACTGTTTTTCGTCGGCATGCAAAGACTTTGGTCTAACAATCAGCATGAGCAAGACCAAAGTCCTTAGCCAAGGGACTGTATCGCCTCCCATCATAACTGTTGGAAACTGTCAGCTTGAATCAGTACATCAGTTCACATACCTTGGTTCAACCATTGCGGATAACCTCTCGCTAGACACGGAGATTGATAAGCGAATTGGCAGAGCAGCTGTCATTCTGTCCCGTTTGAACTCTCGTGTTTGGGGTAACCGCAAGCTGACTGTAAAGACGAAAATGATGGTGTACAGCGCGTGCGTACTGAACGCTTTACTGTACGGCAGTGAAACCTGGACCACCCACGCAAGACACGAACGGAAGCTGAATGCTTTCCATCTACGAAGCATCCGTCGTATCTTGAACATATCGTGGATGGACAGAGTGACTAATGCTGAAGTGCTTTTAAAAGCTGGTCTACAGAGCATGTTCACTCTATTGCGACAGCGCCGCCTGCGCTGGCTTGGTCATGTCTATAGAATGGAAAATGGTCGTATTCCGAAAGATCTACTCTATGGTGAGTTGCAACTAGGAAGTCGACCATTGGGCAGACCGCACTTGCGGTACAAAGACGTTTGTAAAAGAGATATGAAAGCTCTTGGCATTGACCCGGCGAGTTGGGAAGAACTTGCTCTCGACCGCTCACATTGGAGGCACTGTGTAAAGCGTCGTCTGCATGCTGGGGAGGAGCAGATACAGCTCTTGGCAGCTGAACGCAGATCACGCCGCCGACGTGCAACTAACGCAATACAACCGAGTTCTGACTATCGTTGCCAGCGCTGCGGGAGAGATTGTTCCTCCCGAATCGGACTGTTTAGTCACTCAAAAAGCTGCAAAACTTGAACATTCACGCGTTTGTGATGTACATCCATGGTCGACATCGACCGAAGGAGGCCAACAACAACAACCGATCGGTTGTTACATACGCAAAAGCATTAATCAGGTTTATTGTTTAGATCGAGAGTTGCTGTTGGAGAACGATAGATCACTCCAATAATGCATTGGTCTCCTGAAGTAAGAGTCAGAAAACACGAAAGTGTGTCAGTGATATCAAGGATCACCTCGTTCATAGCTCAACAGATAAACAATTGCTTGAAGTAGAATGCTGCTCCTCCTCCATCGCCTAAACGGTCACGCCGGAATAGAGAAATGTTGGGCATAGAGAGTTCATTATCAGACAATGAGGCATGGAACCACGTTTCTGTTACTGCAACTATGTCTGGCGCCGTTTCATTACACATTACGAGTTCAATTTTCAATAGGTGACAAAGCTCAGAACATTTCTCGACATCGTGTTTCTGTTTGCTATCAAGCAGGCTTTCTTGGGACTCGCTGACATTCGTACATATCACGTTCAGCGTGTATGGGGTGTTCTTTTTGCGTATCGGAAAGTCAGGCGTTTTAGCATTAAAAACCTTTGTGGCTTGACTTTGTGAGTCGGGTACAGCAGTTCTGGTGTGTACAGCTGAGGTCGACCATAACAGCATATCTCTGTAAGAATTTCCTACTTTTGTGGTCGTTTTAGCTGATTCCAAAACAGGAATAACCCTGATTTTTTGTTTTTTTTGGCACACGAATAGCCTTAGTCTTAGATTCCTTTAATGGTGGTACCGAAATCGTTGTATTGATATGATGGTTCGCATCAGTGATCACTTGCGTACTCACATGATTTTCCAACATTTCTTCCACACGTCGAAGGTACAACTCCAAACCGGCCATTCTATTTTCTAATTTTGTTTCAAAAGTATCGGCTTTGTGCAAAGATGTAGCTCTGCAACGAACACAGATATAGCATGCACCTGGAACCATTTCATTATTCATTAATGCTATCGAGTCAGGGGCTAATGTGCGGTCGCATTTACCATGGATTTTACCCATACACAGATAGCACGTTATTACTTTACGCGCCATGGGACTCACCGGTTGTTCGCATGCTTTGCAAGTGACTTCGGGACAATTCTGCGTGTCGAGATTCGTCCTATCAGCTGGGCCGGACGTGACCATTGTTGCGTTCACCGGATCCAGGCACTTGGCAATGAGGTCAAGTTGGTTCGATGTCGCTGCCACAGTTTGATCGATCGATTTTGTAGTCCGTATGTTGGTTCTCGTGATGCGGTCAAACATGTTAGTAGCCTGAATTTGGTTGTTCGGCTGTGTGACGGGTTTTTGTTCGACGGGTCGAGGTGGCTGTTATGGAACACGTGATTTCGTCACCGTATTCCCGACTAGTCGAGAAGCAGGCAGCAATATATCTTGCGGTCGTCCAACCGATGTGATCTCCTTGTCTGGTCTTTCAGACGGATACAGTGTAAGTTAATATCGATTGAATCGTATTACCATTGTTGCTCCTTGGAGTTGCGGAGAGTACGTTCTTAACGTTTCGCGGCAAGCGTACGCTGTATCTGATGGGGAGACCGACAGATCCGTTTGACGAACACAACATATGTTGCCGGCTCCGTCTGGACTGGCGAGGATTAGGACGATAGTCTAATGTGCCAGTCTGGAGAAACGTTCATGAATGCTTAATCGCGATGGATCAAACAGTGGACAGTTGCACAGTACGAGATGCGTGAGAATACAGTGGCGATGGTCCAGGAATGAAATCCGACACAAACCTGGATATACAGTGGTGATGAGATCACAAATGAGTTAAACAAGAATAACGTACGTTTAATGATGACCGTTATGCTCAACTTTGTAAATATTTCTAAAGACTTCGTACTGTTGATTTGTTGCAGTAGTCGTAGTAAGGATATTTTACAGTAGAGTGGTTGAAAACATAGCGACGGTTGTTGTGAATATACAAGTGTTATTTATGTCACTAAAAGAAAGACAATCAAATCGTTTTTTTAGCCAGTTTTCAATAAAACGCAGCGAGTTGTTTGCACATTTCTATTCACAGCAACTTGAGTCACCAGACTAAATTATTCGTTGTACGTTAGTCCTTCCACAGTATACCATAAGCTGAAAACCTCAATACGCCTCGTGAAGACCCGTTCATGATATCATTGACAAATACATAGTTTCTCAATGCGACTAAATCGCAGCGATGTTAATTAACACAACTAAGCATTTTTATACGGATTCGTCAAGTATTACTTCCATAAAGCTGGAGAGGGGAAATGATTTTCATACGAAAACATCTTAAGGCAATGCCATCATCAATCTTATCTTCCAAATATGAATTGTTTGAGAGATCATATTAGTAAAAAATTGCTAATTTCACAAAGTACTCTGCGTGAGTCAATCATTTAACGCACTCTTAATCGCCATCCTACTTTTACTAATTTAAGGATCGAGGGGTCATAGAATGTGATGTTGAAAGGCACATTACTTTAATCTATTTCGTGATATATACAGACCGAGTATTTAATGCTACCCTTCGAATTCGACGAAAAAACCTCAGATATGTATTCACGTCAAACGGTATACAAAGACTGTTTCAAGGCTCACTGAACCTGATCTTACTGTCACCACCTGACGATGGCAAACAGCCTGAAACCGGTAGTGGTATGTAAGGGATGGGGATGTGAGCACCACAATACTTTGGTATACAAAGACGTTTTGCACGCCAACTGAAAGACCGTCTCAGGGAGAAGCCAACTAATGTTTCACATCAGTAATTAAACGCCCAGCGGTATCACGGTTATGCTGAAGAGAATATTTCGTCGGTTCACAATTGAAACCATCCGCCGCATTATAAATGATTATATCTATCCAACGATAGAGTACGTAGAGCCCTTTCGGGCACCGTGATTACGTAAAGACATTGAACTACGGATGATATATACCACCGAGCGACGAATTCAGTGGATTAAATGCAACAAATTTCAATACCAAGCGTGCATGGCCATCCTAGGTTTGACCGATTTCACACGAAGGAGATAAACGAGCGACAGGACCCTGAAATCTAAAGTGCTGCAGATAGAAAGTCCTCAAATATGCGACTTGATAGAATGCAGTTAGCATGAGAACCCATGAAGTCATTCAAATTGTCTTGTTATACAGCAAAGAATATTCGATTATAGACGGCATTGCTTCTGTGGAAATCACTATTACAGGATATTTTGAAGGCTACCACGATCCAAGATTTCAATTCGAACCTAGATTGTTATATCTAAGAGCACTTCACTGTCGTCCCTGTATATTGACCTCATATGAACCCACGCAAACCAAGCACCTCAATTTAGTTTCGATTGCACCCTCTATATATTTTATAGTTGTTATTCAATGGTGCATGTGAAGCGATTGCTATATTTCCCACAATGTAATCTTGATTCTTGATTCTTGATTACGGTTATGTGAGGACCTGTATATTATACATGAAGGAGTATATAAATGCGCAAGACTGCAGTCTATCTGTGCATTTAAATGTGGGAACGTTGTCGAACTACAATCTACAATCATTTAATGTTCGATCGAAGCGCGTAAACTGGCGTGTTCCTAGAGAGCAATGGAGACGGATAATTTAAACTGCTGGACAGTCATACAAAAGAAAAAAGTGTGTGCAGAGTGAGATGCAAATCAAACTAACTCGAATAACCAAATCGAAATGAACAATTACCGAGAAACGTTCCTTGTTCTCTAAAGTCTTCCAGGTCCATGCACAAGTGTTAGTTCATAGAGTTTTATCAGAATATCAACATGGCTTCCGCTGAGAATGATCAACTGTTGACATAATATTCTGCTTCGACAACTTTGAGAACTTTGTCGAGAACACTCAATATAATAAAACGCTGTCGTTATTTAGTTACCGAATACATTGGTTTACTTATGTTGGCGTTATATTTTGACAGCAGCATCAGTTGTTGCGCTTTATTATCCCCTCGAAAAAAATAAATTCACTTTGTTGCGTAACATACGGAAATGTTGCAATGAAGTAGAAGTATTCTTGGCTATATGCTGCATCCACGTTGCGCGTTTCGGTGCAATCCACTTGTTATTCTGCTGCGAGTTCTTATCTGTCTTCAATTTGAGAAATTATGTAAGTACGTTTCATTGCGAGTCAGGGCTAATGTGGTTAGTATTCCAAAGCGAAATCTGCACGAGCGATTTACTCAAGGCTAATTCATCTACCCAGTGAACCACCCCATTCCGAGCAAGAGATTGATGTGTACTGCAAATGTAGTAGAATTAAATCACTGAATGGTCAGTGAGACCTAGCAATGCCTGGATTCCGATAGCATCGGCAGATTGTTCTATCGAAGTAAACACCAAATCCAAGACGGATAGACCGTCACAAGCTCTTCTTCGAATGCAATCGTTAACATGTTGGTTTAAAGGGACTGAATCTGGTACCTCTCTAAATCGGTATTCTGTAGTTTTTGTGGAGTGAACGTCTCTGAAAAAAAGGTTAGGTAGGTTAAAATCAGCCATAATAGGTATTGCTGCTTGCTGAGTGCAACTCAAGCGCTGAAGCACATGGATCAACCGTTCATTGTACGATTCCGTTGATGAAGGCGACCGGTAGACCACACCAATCATTCAAACTTCACCGGATATCGGCGTTAAAGAACAACAAATCCTATTCTCGATGGTGAATTTTGGGTTGACTATTGTTAGGCACTGGAGGCTATTATTATAATATAGAGAAACGCCGCCAACAATTCCCTCTTGATCGTTCCTTATCAGATTCATATTTGGAATGGATATCTCCGTTTCGATTAATTTATAAGAATACCATGTTTCTGTAATTCCCATAATGTCAGGTGGCTAGTGCGAGCATATATCGGTCAACTCCGCTAATTTTTCGAAAGGCTTCTGGTAATTGTATGTAAACATCTTATAAATTATGTGGTGTTATACCATGACAAGGTTATCAATAATGCGACTTGTTCAGAGTCGGAATGCTAGTGTTTCTTCGAGATATCGCATGCTATTCAGTTTGAACAGCATCACTAGTGGGTTGCTGGGTCTTACTATCCGCTTACTTGTTCCTGATTATTATCCTGGGAAAGCTCAACCTGACATTTCGGGGTAGGTTTTTCTACTAGGTTCCCATTTACGTTTGATACTTTCGGTCAATTCGATTTTCAAGAAGGTTAGCTTTAAAGGAATACGACATTGCACTTTAGTGTTGATAGAACGCGGTATCTTCAAGCATTCACGTCTATGGCTTTTTAATACCGGTTGTTCCGGCTAGATGTTTTCACTGGTTGTGAACATGCCTAGAAGATACGACTACAGCATCTTCCGTTACGCATCGAAATACAATACTTCTCACATTGTTTTCTCTTCGAGATTTCTTTGGGATGAATACAACATGTAGACTCTGGAACACCTTTAAAAAGATAAGCATTTAAGAGTAGGTTTTAACGTCCTCCGCTGATTCCATCGTAATTCCTAAGAGGCGGGGATCGTCTTTGTGAGAAAAATTCTGATAGCGGTTCAGCAGAACTATTAATGACGAAGTAAATGCGTGCAGTCTCATCGGACTACAGATTTCATAACATTCAACTAAGTCATGTTTTTTAGCTTTGAACAGCGTTTACCTGGACTCGGTCACGTTGGTACATATAACACTAAGGTTTAAACCCGCGAATGTTAGTTTATAATGTGAGGCGGTCTTTAAGAGCTGGTTCTGATGGGTTCCTTCTTGTTTCCGTTAAGTTGAAGAGTCACTGATCCCGGGAAACACTTACTCGTTTATGTCACCATCTGTGCGTTTATCTGGGCAAATATTGGCCTGTTGGAGTATGATGAATTATATATTGGCTATTTGGCAGTAACGTCTAAGTCGAGTAAAGATGGTGCCTTAATGACGTTTTTTATAGTTCATTCAGTGTTTGTATAATTGAATCCAGTCCATTTAGACGCGTCTCAATTACATACTCTGGATTTTTCGCCTCTGAGGATGACACTGTTGGTTTGGCATTTCAAAATCGATACCAAATCCGAGGTCACCGATTTGTCACATTTTGCACGCACTTTCAACAAAGAAGCGTAACACTGGACAGATCTCGACCTCAGACTTACAAACTTTTGGTAAACCATACACATGTTGCACCTTGTTTGGTTTTCAAGATCATCCGTTGTGGGTTGTGAGCAGTACTGTCTATGGTGTGTGCACAAGCAGTGGTTCTGTCGAGCGATCGATGATGGTTATCATGAGCGCCACAAAAAGCGGTGTTCATGAATAAGAGCATAATCCACCTCGGAGTAGTGGCGAATTTGCTTTGAATGCAGGGAACACGAGTTTGTAGTAGATTTACCTGACGATCGAGCTGCGGGGTTTAAATCAGCCGTGACCGTTTTAACGGTAGTGACATTGCTATCATGGCCAGGAGTTAAATTCGTGGTATCAATGTTTAATTTCGCGTTAGCTGTAAAGGAAATGTTATCCGAATTTGGTGTGAGTCGACTCGGCAGTACGTTCACTCACATGTGAGACGCTACTTGGCCTAGTCCCGATCGGTTCACCGAACATCCTACTCTGGAACCACCGAAGGTTGACCCACGCAGACCAAGCGCCCTGGCTGACTTCTATGTGACTGGTTGCTGAGAGACTACGTTCCTGCCCGGGGTATCCTGACTCCAGCATGGCCTACGCTACTGGCAACTCCGGGTCAAAAGTCTTCGCTGACCAGACTTCTTGGAGGGGGGCTGTGTTACACCATTTGTTTTTCCTCATTAAAACATTGACCTTGACAATTCGAACTTCCGTTCGTGCGTGCATCGTGACCGTTGTGTACACGTTTTCGGTATCGCTATATTTTTTCAGTCAACCTGCGTTTTCTCCTACTCTAATGGGACGTTATTTTAGTAATCTGGTCTACTACACTGTGTACATCTAAAGTGACCGTTTTAACGGTGGTGACATTGCTATCATGGCCAGGAGATAAATCGCGTTATCAATGTTTCATTTCGCTTTAGCTCTAAAGGAAATGTTATCTGAAGTTGGTATATCTCCCGAAGCTGGGGTATAAAAGTCGATGTGGAATTATCGACGACAATATCCAGGTCTATTAAACTGAGGATAATTGTCAACTGTTTTACTACATTGAAACGATTGGGAAGGCATTCGCGTTGTAAGGGTGTGTTGTCTGGCTTTATCAACACATTGGAAAATTGAGGCAAAGATTTCAAAACATGTTGAATAATAAATATATGCAACGCATAATTTTCGTCAACACATTTTATTAAAACCGGAGCACAACTACGGTTAGAAGGCTTTCTAAGTTTAATTACAGATGCCGAATCTAGGGGGAGGCTATATCGAAACATTACTTTATTTTTAAGGTTCACTAAAGGGTATCTATCGACTACATTGAGAAGAAGAATGTTTTTAGCACGGTTCCGACGCTGCTCAATTTCCGAGGTCAGCGACAATATGAATCGACCCGTTTGCTGGAGTAGATCAGAGTCTAACACGTGACTAGGGTCAAGAAGGATAGCTAGCGGCTCTAATATACTGCAAATTTTAGAAACCGTGGACAGCTTATCCGCGGTTTTCTAGGTTCCGTACAGTGGACTGAATCGTGGACACATTTCCATCAAGAACCACTGAACATTTTTTAATTGAGATGTAGTTCGGTGTGTTGCTCTTGAAGATTTCGATTGCTTGTAATGAGAAATATGGACAGTATATATACGTATGTGTAGTGCAGATGAAAGAATTGCCAAAATTTCGAATACTGGCGTTTTAGTCAGCTTTTATTAGTATTATTATATGACGTTCGAAAAGCAGGAAAGAACCACACGACCCGTTTCGCGGTTAGTGCCTCCAATGAGGTATGTGTATCCGTGAACTGATATTCGAACGGCGTTCTGACTTTGTGCTAAATGCATTGATTTTTGAATTCGAGTATAAATCCTCATTTGCAAATTGAAATAATCTTTATATTTGGGGACTAATCTAAGTCCGACAGTTGGTGCAATGCAGCACCGGTAGCTGTTTGGAATATTTTTGCAACACTCCAATAACAGCATGATTGTAGTTTTGGTTTAAAGTCAGATTTTAATTAATATGTAGCATATGACGTTCAAAAAGCAGGACGGAAGCACACAACCAGTTTTGCAGTTATTGGCGCTTATCAGACATACGTTATCCGTGACCCGACATTTGAACGGGGTTCTGACTTTGTGCTAAACCGATTTATTTGCGAATTAGAGAATAAATGCTCATTTGCAAATTGAAATTGAGTTTTTATGTCGGGACTAAGCTAAGTCCCACATTTGGTGCATTGCAGCACCGGTAACTGCTTTGAATATTTTTGCAACATTCCAACAACCGCATGATTGCAGTCCTTGTTTAATGTCAGATTTTTATTAATAAGTAGTATATGACGTTCGAAAAGAAGGATGGAAGCACACGAGCGGTTTGGCAGTTATTGCCGCTCATTAGGTATGCGTTTCCGTGACCTAATATTCGAACGGGGTTCTGACTTTGTGCTAAACCCAAGTATTTGTGAATTTGATGGTTAATCCTCATTTGCAAATTGAAATTGAGTTTATATGTGGGAACTGTTAGCATATTCTTACAACATTCGAATAACAGTATGATTGTTTTGTTTTGCTTAAAGTCAAATTTTTATTAATATGTAGCATACGACGTTCGAAATGCGGGACGAAAGCACATGACTCGTTTCGCGGTTATTGCCGCTCATCAGGTATGCGTATCCGTGACCTGACATTCGAACTGGCTTCTGACTTTTGTGCTGAAGCCACACGACCGGTTTCGCGGTTTTTTTTGCGGGTGTAAATAGATAACTATATAATTTTCAACAATACATCACTCGCGTCCTCTAACGAAATCAAAGACCTAGCATTTAGATATTATTCATCCGTCAATTTCAACGAACAAGTAAGTTTTCTCAACGTAGAATTAGTAAAATCATGTCAGGTTATTTTAATCCTTCATCTTATCAAATACGATGCAATCTACTAGACATTGACCCGCTATGGCTGAAATACGCTGGAGTCTCACTGAGTAATATCGCCCACGTGCAGTCTATGACTGTGCGGCGCTTTGCCTGGATCAGGCTTGTGCTTTCATGCATACATAGATATGGTTACGTAGAATTCGCCTTAATCTTTTTCTTTTCTTCCGAATCATCACAGAGCATCCACTTAAGCCTATGTCTGCAATGCGCTTCCAAGATTGTAATCGTTATATGCGACGTTACCGAATGACGCTATTGCATATTCCCTTACTCGCACTAAAGTTAGACAAAACTTCTTTTTAATTAGATATGCGCAATTTTGGAATTCTCTTCCACTCCATTTTCGCATGTGCACATCTACAGTTAAATTTGAAGCTCTCGTAGAATCTCTTACTGCTCCATCGCTGTGCGACATTCTCAAAATAAACGCTTCTATAGACAATATATTTTGTCATGGTATTCCTGGTTATTGAACCAATTGTAATTATTTTTTATACATTAGCACACGTATAGAACTGTTCACAATGATCAAAATACATGGTACTATTAAGTGTCAGGTTACCTAGGGTCTATGTATGTTGCATCAAAACCTGGAACTCGTAGTATATTTACCTATAGACTTATTTTATCTCTCTAGGCTTATTTGCCCCCCCCTTTTCGTTTTAACATATTTTTCCTTATTGTCACAATTCAGGTTTCTATCGTAAACAAATTTCTGTATAAAAAATTCGAAACATCTAAAAAGAAATGTATTTTTATGATTATCTATTTATAACGCTGCTGTAGTCCCAGGTTACCTAGGCTCTATGCATGTCTCGTCAAAGGCTGAGACTTGCATTACATTTGTCTATACTTAGTATACCTCGTTTAGTATATTATTGCACTCTCTTTAACTTCAAAGAATAATTATCAGCATTTACATAATTCAATGTCTGCGCTAAACACATTTACCATACAGAATTTCTGATCATCAGAAACTTATTTTACGATTATCTATTTACAACTGCGCAGGTGTGTCAGGTTGCCTATGGTACCTGAACATCAACATAACCTGGATATATTTTCATAACTGTGCTCCACTTTTTGTTTTCCGCAAATTTTATCCTGATGACCTCTTACGATGCCGGTGAAGAAAATGTTGCGCGCTATTCCAGTAAATCAACCTAAGAACTCGCCGTTTTACTGACTTCAAGATTTCACCAGTGCCGTCCGATGCCAGCGTGTCCCTTAACATATCATGTTCAAAGCAATCGGCGAACTGATCTTCAATCCAATGCCCTATAATTCGTGGCAGTTCATATTTTCACCCAAGCGCTCAACCTTTGCCCAGGTACCAAATAATCGTAAGCTCATTGGAGACAGTCCCTTCCTATCTTCCGAATTTACAATACCCACTGTATGATTTAAAACAATTTCAATGTTTCTATTGATGCTAGTATCAGTATCAGTATCAGTATCAGTGTCACAGGGCGATAGTCGACCAAGTCGAAACGAGTGCCCAGATTCTTTCTGAGGTGTGCTTGAAAACACCCACCACTACCAGGATTGATTCGTAAGTAACACGGGCGTGTGTAACTGTGAATGGAAGATGGGAGATGTCTCATCACCGAAAGGTGAGAGAGTTATGCATATTGCATGTCCAATCGAATGAAAAGACGATAGACAGCAGTTTATTTCCACAAATGCGAAAAAATGAAAAAGAAACTCTTTCGTGTGTTTCAAAATGTTTTTCGAATATTTTTGTGTTTTTTGATCATAAAAATGAGGGATTTAGTCTTAAGGGTAATGCTCCGGGAAGAGCACCTGCCACCGTTCGTCCAGCCCATGTTTGAACCCAATTACTGAAGTTGCCAAGATTAGTTCTGCGGGAAGTGAGTTCCACGCGTTCACCTTACGGATGCTAAAGAAGTGCGTTCTGGATTCGAGCCTGGTGTGCTGTTTACTTAGCTTAAAACTGTGCCCTCGTGTACCAACTAAAGGAGAGAACCGAAAGAAGTCATCGAATTCTAAACAACTTAGTCCTTTGACAACCTTAAAGGTCTCTATAAGATCCCCCCTAAGTTGCCTCCTCCTAAGTGTGAAAAGTCCTAGTGCTAATAGACGATTTTCATAATTGGTGTGTGCTAACCCCTCGATCATGCGAGTGGCCAGCTTCTGTACCTTTTCTAGCTGCACTATATCCTTCTGGTAATACGGCTTCCAAGCCTGGATACAGTATTCTAAATGTGGCCTTACTATTGCCTTGTAAAGGGGCAATAGCACCTCAGCTTTTCTGCACGTGAGGGCTGAACGTAGTCGAAAGAGTTCCCTCCTGGCCCTTTGAGCTGCAGCAGCACATTGGTCAGCCCACTTAAAGTTTGCGGAGACTACGATTCCTAGGTCCTTAGTAGACTTTACCCTACGGAACTCCGTGTGAGCTGAGGGCGTAGACACAATCATATTGCCTGCTAGTGTAGAGAATGCTGTTTATTTATTTTTATACAGTAAAACAATATATTCCTTTGCTTTATTTTCTTCGTACATTTGTTCTTCTCATCGTCTTGTACTCATTTTATTATCTCGTCTGGATATTCGATTTGAAAGAAATCTCATTATTCATGAATATTTCATAACATTTTCCTACCCATGTAGCCTATGGTGTTTTCATCATTGTATTACATTAATCCTACATATTTTTTCATTTGTTTTGTTTTAATGATACATGTAAATATGTAAACAATTTTAATATATTATTCACGCTGCTAACGTGTTCTGCTTTGGGACAAGTCTATCGTCTAAATGTTTTGGATCTGTATGCCGTGTTGCGTTGAGAAGTGTGTTGGGTACAATAATCAGAAGGCGTACGCAGTTAATTAAAAGTAATTCAAAGTTCTAATGGTCCAAAAAGTAAATACTTTACAGTAACCACAGATTAAAAATATAGGGAATTCATAAAAAACACAAATGTTTTATACAAATGGAAAGTCAGCACGTGTATTCAGGTGCAAGGTTGGGTTTGTTCAACATATACTTGTCAAGTTCAGCCTTGAACATGTTCAGGCTTGTTGTGCAAATGATATGTGGGGGCACGGAGTTCCATAGAAAACAGACTCTGACAGCAAAGAAAAACCTTTGACAATTTGATCTGGAGTGTGGAATAATTAACTTGTATCCATGCGATCTGCTACCACGTGCTTCTTGCCGATGAAACAGGTGTTCGAGTGGGTGATCCACTGTATGCAGAATGTTGAAAAGCAGGATCAAGTCACCCCTGAGACGACGGTACGAAAAGTCAAAGAGGTTTAGTGTTGCAATCCGCTCATCGTATGGCCTGTTGTATAGCCCGGTCACCAGTTTTGTCGCGCGGTGGTATACCCGTTGCAGCAAGGTCATGTCCTTTTGTAACCATGGGGACCATGCTTGAACAGCATACTCCGTTGTTGGTCTGATATAGGTGTTAATTATACGTGGGAGTATCTACTTTGAGAAACGACCAAAGATCCTTCTGAGCAATGCTAAGATTTGGCAGGACTTTTTGTATACAACAGAACAGTGCCGTGAAGACTTCAGGTTACTGCTAATCCACACGCCCAGGTCTTTCTCTTCAGTAACACATGAAAGTTGCTGAGATCCCAGAGAGTATGTGAATTCGAATGATTTAACGACGTTCAACATTTTACATTTTTGGATGTTGAATGGTAAGCAGTTCCGCAAGGACAAATTGTTAAGTGCTTCGAGATCTTTTTGGAGAATTTGGCAATCTTCTATGGTGCGTATGCTAGTCCTGACTTTGATGTCATCCGCAAATAAAATGATTTTTCTGCGTACGATTTCAGGTATATCATTCGCGTACACGAGGAACAGTATTGGCCCCAAGACTGAGCCTTGAGGTACGCCACTTGTAACTTCTACTGGGCTTGATAGTGCCCCATCAACTCTAACCCTTATAACTCTACCAGTCAAGTAGTCCTTTATCCAGGCCAGTAATCTGCCGCATACCCCGAGCTGCTCCAATTTTGTAGCAGTATGCTGTGGTTAACACGATCAAAAGCTTTAGACATGTCCAAGTAACACGCATGGATAGGGCATCCATCGTCCACGGCTCGAGTCCAATTATCGAGAGTTATGAGAAGATGGGTGAGACAGGAGTGTCTTTTCCTGAATCCGTGCTGTGCGATGGAAAGAAGCTTACTCTGTTCCAAGTGTTTGATAAGTTCGTCGGCCACAAGTCGTTCAAGAACTTTAGAGACCACTGGCAACAACGTGACTGGTCTGTAGTTAGATGCATCAGATCCGTTCCCTCCTTTGTATATCGGAGTGATTATTCCACATTTCCAGTCATTAGCAACCGTGCTACAATTCAAGGTCAGGTTAAAAAGGTCAGAGAGTGGTGAGAATAGAGCATGGGCGCATTGTTTTAGGATGAATGGTGTTATTTCATCAGAAACTGGGGATTTTTTGTATTTAACCCGCGTAGCTTTACCAGGACACTTTCGGGTTTCACAACGATTTCGTGTATTGTATTCTGCGACCTGAATGCAGGTATATCGTAGGATACGCGCTCGTTAGGGTAGAACACTCTAGATGATCAAGTTAGTTCACCGGTGGAATCTCGCTTTTTAGTAAATTCGGGAGATTAAAGTCACCCATGATCAGGGCGTTGTTTTGATATCTGGAAACAACCAGCTGAGTTTTCTCAATTAAACTAGCATTGTATGCTTCGTCTGCTGACGGTGGTCAGTAAATCACACCAACAACACAGTTTTCACCTGTTGCTAATTTAAGTGAACACCAAAGTGTATCTTCCAGTATAAAATCATTATCCGTGATTTCTCTGAACGTGAGGTGTTGATAATAGTAAATAGCAACACCTCCTCCTCCACGATCCATTCGAGAACGATGAAAAAGAAACATGTTTGGAATGGAAATTTCCTCCTCAACTAATTGCTGATTGAACCAAGTTTACTGACAATTTTGATCTCTCGTGGAACTTTGTATCGATAGTGTTTCCAGTTGTTAGGCACGGTGTTCACCATAGTGGTGGTCAAAAGTGTCAGTTTAAGGGGTGGTGGACCATTACCTTCGTAATTCGATGACTTCAGGATTCGGAACGTATCGATTACCGTTACATTGGTGGTTTGGATAGCATTACTGATAAATCTCCACTGTTGTAGTTCGTGGTTGGATTTACACTTTGTATCTGAACCGGTGGCATCTTCTGGGACATTTAACAGAATAAGGGTGCGCTTGTTGCGATCGTTTGCTTTATTTTTGTTACCTTTCAGTGGCGATTTTACCCGTTCCGACCAGGGCACATCAACAAATACACGAGATGTATTTTCCATGTCGTCTCGTAGCAAGTATGTCGACAGACGAAAATTTCCTAAGTCCTTCTTATTTTGCACTACTACCTTGAGCAACCGCGGCTTATGTTGGTGTAGCTCTTTGGGAGGACGACTCAAGCGAATCAACGAAACCGGGTGGATCGCTTTGAGATTCATGCGAGTGCACAGTTTCAACCATTCAGCCAACTCATTCTGATGTCTATTCGAAAATAGCGCCTCAGTCGACTCTGGCACGTTGGTGCAGATAACACTAAGAGAAATTCCTTTCAAGGCAACTTTCGCTAATGGGGCCTTCGATGTGAACGTTTTCGGTTTTAAGACGCTTTTAACACTCTGCTGGGTGCTGTGCTGCAAGAATTCAACCTTTTCCATTGATTGGTTTGGTGGTAAAGTTGAGTATGATGGATTATCTACCGGCTCTTCGGCAGTAACGACGGGTAACGACGGTGTCTTTATAACGTTTATTATCAGTTCATTTAATTTTTGTATACTGGATTCCATTCCATTTAGACGCGTCTCAATATCATATTCAGGGGTTTTCGTCGCCGAGGCTGACGGTGTTGATTTGGCCTTGCAAACCAGACAAACATAACAAACACCAGGGCAATCATCTCCATTAATAATCGATACTAAATCCGAGGTCAGCGATTTGTCGCATTTAGCATGAACTTTTAACAAACAATCGTAACACGTGACAGACTTTGCCTTAGGACTTACCGACTTTCGGCAAACTGCACACATGCAGCCCGGTGCGCTTTGTTTTCGTTTCGGGGTCATCCGGTCAGGGTTGTGTGCAGTACTGTTCAGTTGTGTGTGCGCAGGCAGTGGTTCCGTCGAGCGATCGATGATGAATATGGTGAGCGCGACGAAAAGCGTTGCTCAATAATAAGAACAAAGTCAGAATTGATTCCAGCGATGCGCTTCGGTAGTTGCTCTCACGACGTTGAATATATAACCAGTCGACGGCGAAGAATAAGATCTTTCCGATGACGTTAATCCCTTTGAGGACTTGAAGCGTATTAACAGAGTTGCACGCGTAGATCCAATATGGGAAAATCACGATAAATCCGAATTTGCTCGTATTATCGAATACCACTGCGAGAGTGGTACATCCAGAAAGCTGAGTTCGAGAGGAGTCCAACAACGTATAATGTATCCACGTAAGTGTAAGTTTAAGAACAGTATATCCTGATAATCAGGAGCTCAAAATAATTCGACCGCATGGCGCGTTGCTCGACACTGTGGTGAAATCTCCGCTGGATGAACCGCTACAAGCCTACCATTTCCAATTTCGAAACAAACATAAATCATTTCTGGATTTTAAAGTTCTTCCAATAATTTAATCCCATTATTTTGCAATAAATTTATGAAAATTTGATCATGTATTTTATGCCTTGGTTCACCAAGAATAAATTATTATTATAACCTGGCCAAACTAGGAGCTAAACAATTTATGATCGAAAACAGCGAGGTTAACAGCGACTGAACTGCATCAAAACATGCCCGTTGCAAACGCATTGAAAACCGGTGTATTATTTTATTGAAAAATATTTGCGATCGTTCGACATTTACAATTGAAAATCTCTCGATTTTTACTATAACCGTAGCTTTTGATTGGTGAACCCGTCACCTAGTATCTGCTCTAAACGACTGCATTCATGACAATGTGATGCACGCTTTAATTTTCTTTTGTTTGACAATTCATGTCTGCATCAGTCATGCTATTCCTCCTTGACAACCGGTTCTTAAATCTGTGCTAATTGATCGTGATATGCTAATGATATTTAGTCTTGTGGATATAATTCACGACTCTTATCAAATCTCTTAACCCTGGAGAATACCTCGTTGTGTCGTACCGTTTGTTAGTTCACGGTACAATGCAGTAACGGTAATGGTCAAAATGAGCTACGAAAACTTTATCAAATCCACGAGAAATAAACACGCGCAGTTGAACCTGCTTGAAAATGTGAAAACGTGTTTAATGGCTATCGTTGTGAGCGCTCACGGGGAAATTGTTCTCACCGAAGGGAACTGTTTTGTCGCCTAAAACAATGTTGGGCATCAAAATGATATGCGGTTATGATAGAGATCCCTTGTTGACAGAACGAAGACCAGAACATATAGGGATAAATCATTCACCTCTAGATAATGCGCAATTCGCTGAGGGTGGCTGTAACGAAATCTTCTGAAGAACCAAAATATTGGCAGTGATCAAGCGGCTTGCACATTATTCACGGTAATTTATATTTAATGTTTTAATGCTTCAAAAACCAAATACTTCATAGACGAATGCATATAGGGAATGTATATAAACAAAACAAATGTTTTATCAATACGGAGAGTCAGAAATTACCCCCGCTGTACTTCGCAGGTGTCGCGTTGCTTTGCCTGCTCCTCTCACTCGCATATTCAATCTCAGCTTAAATGAAGGAAAAATACCACCGCAATGGAAAGCAGGGATGATTACTCCTATTTATAAAGGCGGTAGCCGTTCAGACTCAGCAAACTATAGACCGGTAACTTTACTTCCGGTGATCTCCAAATTAATGGAACGCATTGTGACTGCGCGCATAAGAGAACATTTTGAAAAGCAAAATATTTTGACCGCAGCACAACACAGTTTTCGGAGGGGTCGTTGTTGTTCATCTAACCTTCCTACAACGTTCGAGGATTGGACCAAGGCACTAGACGAAGGTGAGGCTGTACATGCTTCATACATCGATATTTCCAAAGCTTTCGATAGAGTCAACCATGACATCCTAATTAAAAAGCTCGAATCCTATGGAATAACGGGAATATTACTGAATTGGATAAGGGACTATCTTACTGATAGACACGTCCAAGTTCGCGTTGGTAGCACCTTATCTAGAAAAATACACGTGACGAGTGGAGTTCCGCAAGGCTCGGTGCTTGGACTTCTTCTATTCTTAGTTTATATGAACGATATAGTAGAGGATATTGGATGCAACTTGATACTATTTGCCGATGATATTACAATATGGAAACGTGTAAGGTCTGTTAATGACTGTATGGCATTACAACGGGATCTGTGCACCTTATTTCGTTGGTCCCAGTTAAATGAGTTACCATTTAACCCTGCGAAATGTAAAATGCTGCAGCTTGGAAAATCACTACACCACACGTATCAGCTTGGCACGCAAGATCTCGTCTGGACCACCGCAGAAAAAGATCTCGGTATATGGGTTTCGTTTAACCTTAAGTCTGGACATCATTGCCGAATGGTGTACAATGAAGCTTGCCGTATCTTGAGTCTTCTCAAAAGATTATTCCGGATTTTTACGCCCGATACCCTACCCCGGGTAATTAACACGTATATACGTCTTGTTATGGAATATTCCATCCAAGCCTGGGCACCATGGCTGAGGAAGGACATCGAACTACTCGACTGGGTTTATCAACGTGCTACAAAGTTGGTCCCCCCTTACAGAAATTTGCCTTTCATAGAACGAATGTTAAGACTAAACCTACACGATTTTACCCAACGACGGATACGTAGTGACCTCCTGTTGATATTCAATACTGAAAACCATCCCCTTAAACACTTGCTAAATCCCAATGGCCTTACTCGAACACGAACACATTCAAAGGCTTTAAGCATTCCGCATTCTCGATTGGATATTCGTCGTAATTTTTTCTCGGTGAGAATTTGTTTCACTTGGAACTATTTGCCTGAAGAAACCACACGATCAGAATCTGTTGAGGTTTTCGCTTCCAAACTCGATGAGTTTATGATGAACCATGCGGTATGTGACTGTCCCTATTAATGTTGGAGTTATTTTATATATATTTTTATATATTCCATATACCTTGGTTATTGTTAAGCTTACTGCTTTTTCTACCATAAAATTTTCTCAGTTTCTGAGTTCTGAGTTCTGAGCTTATGTATTCTTGTGCAATGTTGGATTTGGTCAACACATAATTCTTAACATTAGCATTGAACATGCTCAGGCTTGATGCACAACTGATATGTGGGGACAGAGAGTTCCATATAAAACAAACACCAAAATCATAGAAGACCCTTCTACAATGTGATCTTGAGTGTGGAATAATTAAATTGTACCCATGACATCGGCTACTGCGTGCATCTTGTCGATGGAGCGGGTGTTCAAGTAGGTGATCCAATCTATGCAGAATGTCTAACACTCTAAGAATGATAAACAAGTTGTGTTTTTCTGCCGTCGTTAGATAAGTGTGGTACGAAAACCTGATCTCAATTAGATATGACCATGAAATTGTGTGTGAAACGCATGCAGATGGGCATTTTTGTTCGTGTTTCTGGGTTTAACCCCATTGTGCGTGTTTGTACACATGTGATTCAACAGGTTTGTAAAGCCAGATTTATCCACTAGTGTCATACAACCATGAACATTTTGTCGCGTATAGCCAGATTGTAAGTTTCATGTTAAGGCTTGAGCGATATACTACTTCCAAAACACTGTCTTCGCCATTGGCTAATTGAACTGAGCACCAGATTGTTTCCCGTAACACGATGTCTGTATCTGTATTCTCACGGCGCAGAAGGTTTTAAATACAAAGCTACACCTCGGTGGAGATGGACGTCATAACGAATATGTGACATGCCGGGTAATTCTAGTTCACGATTTGTTTGGTGAGTGTATATATATATAGCTCTCAATTCCTTCAGATATCGTTGCGGATTTCAGACACTTCCTTATTACACGAATGCATGTGTTCGTTTGGTGTATTGGGTTGATTGTCCGCAATGGTTGAAGCAATGTAATATGAAATGATAGACTGTTCCACGTTGACCGTTTTCAACAGTGATGTTTAGAGGCGATACAATCACTTGACCAAGGACTGTGGTCTTGCTCATTCTGATTTTTAGTACAAAATTTTAGCATGCCTTTGGATGAGCCCTACTGGTGTTTGCTGACGACTGCGTTCTAGCGACGAATTTGTCTATTGAACCCCTCGTCTTGCCTCACATGACAACTCTTGTATTACACATCATTTATTTTCTGAAGTGAATGCGTTATGAAGTATAATCAATTTCGAAAAGAAAGGATAAATGAAATAGAGAAAAGGCAAGTATTGTGGTTCGCTGCCTGTTTCGCGCCCTTTGATTATTTTGAACGTGGTCGATGTCACCGGTCCCGCGGCAAAGGCCAATCATTATACACGTAATGCAGATAGACGTTTGAAACATTTTTAGCGAACGAAAGAGTAAATTGAAGTATACAATGATATATATGTAGAGACGCTGGTATGCTCATACCAAATAAAATGATTCAATTTGCCACTGGTCGAGTGTTTAGTCATTCAAAAAGCTGTAAAACATGAAATTCATGCGATGTGATGTACATTCATGGTCGACATCGACCGACGGAGGCCAACAACACTGGCGGAGTTCTTAAGGGTTATTAATGATGGCTGCATCTTTGGCAAACAGATGCTCACGGATTAGCGCATTCCGTAGCGTGATAAGTGATCTCAACAAATTCATGCTAAAAAGCTTGCTATATTTTCTTGTGCATTCATAAACACATTTTGTTCTCGAACGTCGAGATCTGTCTCGTGTTAAGCTTCTTTGTTGAAAGTGCATGCAAAATGTGACAAATCGGTGACCTCGGATTTGGTATCGATTTTGCAATGCCAAACCAACAGTGTCATCCTCAGTGCGAAAAATCCTGAGTATGAAATTGAGACGCGTCTTAATGGACTGGATTCAATTATACAAACACGGAATCAACTATAAAAAACGTCATAAAGGCACCATCTTTACTCGACTTAGACGTTACTGCCAAATAGCCAATATATAATTCATCATACTCCAACAGGCCAATATTTGCCCAGATAAACGCACAGATGGTGACATAAACGAGTAAGTGTTTCCCGGGATCAGTGACTCTTCAACTTAACGGAAACAAGAAGGAACCCATCAGAACCAGCTTTTACAAGACCGCCTCACATTATAAACTAACATTCGCTGGTTTAAACCTTAGTGTTATATGTACGAACGTGACCGAGTCCAGGTAAACGCTGTTCAAAGCTAAAAAACATGACTTAGTTGAATGTTATGAAATCTGTAGTCCGACGAGACTGCACGCATTTACTTCGTCATTAATAGTTCTGCTGAACCGCTATCAGAATTTTTCTCACAAAGACGATCCCCGCCTCTTAGGAATTACGATGGAATCAGCGGAGGACGTTAAAACCTACTCTTAAATGCTTATCTTTTTAAAGGTTTTCCAGAGTCTACATGTTGTATTCATCCCAAAGAAATCTCGAAGAGAAAACAATGTGAGAAGTATTGTATTTCGATGCGTAACGGAAGATGCTGTAGTCGTATCTTCTCAGCATGTTCACAACCAGTGAAAACATCTAGCCGGAACAACCGGTATTAAAAAGCCATAGACGTGAATGCTTGAAGATACCGCGTTCTACTAACACTAAAGTGCAATGTCGTATTCCTTTAAAGCTAACTTTCTTGAAAATCGAATTGACCGAATGTATCAAACGTAAATGGGAACCTAGAAGAAACTGCCCCGAAAGGTCAGGTTGAGCTTGCCCAGGATAATAATCAGGAACAAGTAAGCGGATAGTACGACCCAGCAATCCACTAATGATGCTGCTCAAACTGACTAGCATGCGATACCTCGAAGAAACACTAGCATTCCGACTCTGAACAAGTCGCATTATTGATAACCTGTCATGGTATAACACCACATAATTTATAAGATGTTTACATACAATTAACTCCGCCAAGGACGGTCCCAAGCCCGTCTGAGAAAGGAGGAGGGTTGGGCTTAGGGCTAGCAACCCTATCCCGTAAAACCTACATTGCTACGGAAACGATGACAACAGATCCGTGGTTCGGTCATGTCTGCAGGATGGATCCCAGTTCGCATACGAAGGTAGCCATGCACTGGCATCCGCAAGGTAAACGAAAAAGGGGACGGCCCAAGGAAACTTGGCGCAGAACGTTGGAACGCGAACTACATGCACAAGGATTCACGGTGCAGACGGCAACGGAAGCAGCGACAGACCGGAACCACTGGCGTGAAGTTGTCTTTCGCCTCAGGTGCCACCCGGCACGGAGAACCTGACTGACTGACTGACTGACTGACTTACTACATTTACCAGACGCCTTTCGAAAAATTTGCGGAGTTGACCGACATATGCTCGCACTAGCCACCTGATATTATGGGAAATACAGAAACATGGTATTCTTCTAAATTAATCGAAACGGAGATATCCGTTCCAAATATGAATCTGATAAGGAACGATTAAGAGGGAATTGTTGGCGGCGTTTCTCTTTATTATAATAATAGCCTCCAGTGCCTAAAAGTAGACAATCAGAATTCACCAACGAGAATACGATTTGTTGTTCTTTAACGCCGATATCCGGCGAAGTTTGAATGATTTGTGTAGTCTACCGTTCGCCTTCATCAACGGAATCGTACAATACTTATGATGGCCGACTTTAACCTACCTAACCTTTTTCTCAGAGACGTTCACTCCACAAAAACTACAGAATACCGATTTAGAGAGGTACTAGATTCAGTCCCTTTAAACCAACATGTTATTGATTACATTCGGAGAAGAGCTACTGACCGTCCATTCGTCTTGGATTTGGTGTTTACTTCGATAGAACAATCTGCCGATGCTATCGGAATCCAGGCATTGCCAGGTCTTACTGACCATTCCGTGATTTAATTCAACTATATTTGCAGTACAGATCAATCTATTGCTCGGAATGGGGTGCTTCGCTGGGTAGATGAATTAGCCTTGAGTAAATCGCTCGTGCAGATTTCGCTTTGGAATACTAACCATATGAGCCCTGACTCGCAATGAAACGTACATATATAATTTCTCAAATTGAAGTCAGATAAGAACTCGCAGCAGAATAACAAGTGGATTGCACCGAAACGCGCAACGTGGATGCAGCATATAGCCAAGAATACTTCTACTTCGTTGCAACATTTCCGTATGTTACGCAACAAAGTGAATTCATTTATTCGAGGGGATAATAAAGCGCAACAACTGATGCTGCTGTCAAAATGTAACGCCAACTTAAGTCAACCAATGTATTAGGTAACTAAATAACTGTTAGGAGGGCGGTACATCAACCAGAAAACGAACACTGAAAACCGTCTTCGCATCTACCACGACAACCCAAAGCTGCTCAAGAACAGCTCACACTAGTGGGCCACAAAGCTCCAGCTCGCATGACTTCAGAACAGCGGGTGTTATTCCATCCTCTCCTGGTGATTTGCGAACGTTCAGTCCGCGTAAATGCTTTCGCACAACCGTAGGATTTACCTCGATGTTGCTAAGGCATTCGACTTGTAGTGGGTGCGGCAAAGACGTCAGCGTTGACACGTTCTTTGGACAAAATACTTGCGCATAAAATGATATTAGGGCATCAGCTTTATCCTTGACATTATCAGTCAGTCCGTTCTCTGTCTGGATAGGAAATACACCTGGCTTAACCTTGGTCGCGGTGTTTACGATGGTGTACAGCAACTTAGGATGTCGTTCCATCAGGTCGATCAGCTTCCAAATGGTGATATTGCTTGTCTTCTCGAATTAGGGACGTCACCTTGTTACGAAAACTACGAAAGTGTTCCCAAGATGCGTCTGTTCGTATTATTTTGTGTGCAGCCCATGCGGAATTTCGCATGGCTATCCACTTCCGAGTGCGGCTTCGAAGTTTGAAGCAAAATGTTCTTGATTTCCTTTTGGGAACACAGGTAGAATTGTCGTCTAGTTTTGTACCGATATAACTTAACAGACTAGAACAATGAGTATCTGCATTCGTAAGATCGAGATGTTTTTCCTCCATAATCGTAATGGCACCGCGAAGGCCGAAGTAATCGACTCTCCTGATGAACTTAACGTCGCCCGACGCCCTTCTGGCGTTGCACACGAATTCGAAGGACAACACAAGATGGTCACTTAGCCCCAAAGGACTATGATACTGCACTGACACCACTGTTGTTGCTTCGGAGGTTAAAACCAGATCTAGAATTGATGATTCATTGAAGCGAATGAATGGACATGGTTGTATAGGGGAGTGAAATTGATAATCTCACGAGTGATGATCTGTATCCAAATAGTTGTTTCAGTGTTTCGACTGTCTGTATGACTGAACGGTCGCGTTGCTTTTGTGGCAAGAATAAGTTACAATATTTATCGAGTTTACTCGGGCCAAGTATGCGAACTAGGGTTTTAAGTTTCCACGCATCGTCCTTTGCGGCAAAATGTACGCGGAATAAATCTTGTTGGAGCACTGCTGCTCGCTGGAATTTTACTTTGAACTAACAAATCCATCAAATTTATTTGCTGTTCCATCAAAATTTCCAATTCACTCTGATCACTTTTTCAATAATAAACATAAACATTTTCCTCGCCAATAATGTTATATACTACCCGAGTGGAACCCAAGTAATAATTACTCAAATTTTTAGCGCTGAAAAACCTGTATGCTATTTTTCATAATTTGCTAACTGAACCCAACACTTGGCGTAGGAAGAACGGAGGCAGGCCCGTTCAGAATGAGCGAGCTTTACCGTCTCTGACCAAAAAGCCATTAGGCTGCGGCTAGTATGTATTTATATACACAACGGTCGTGGTCAATCCCCATCAATCTTGCTGGGCAACTCTATGGGCGTGTAAGATTGGTTGTGGTGCATTTACATTCAAAATGCATTAAAGCATGAGTGCTGATGATTTCAACCGCGAAAGTGACGGTTTAATCTTCGATTGCGTCCTCATACTATGGAATATGTGAAGATAGCTTCTGGTGGACCAAACAAAGCTATGACCACGATTAGGTTTATTGCCAATACAATGCGAACTACATTATACGTTATCTTGGGGACGATCGAACAATTTCCGTCAGTTATTTTGCTCAAGACATCTGTTAGCAAACGGGATAGATACGATTATATCGGAGATGATCTCGATTTCGGAATTAGGTTTCCGATATAATTCGTTAATAGAACACACAGTGGTGAACGGTCCAATGTTTGGTTGAGCTAATATTTATTCCATGCTATGCGTCACGGTTAATTTCAACAAATTTAATAAAATATATCCCTTTTGGATATCGCTATTACCAATTTGTGAATGTTGGCTGGATGCAGTTAAAATGTCGTAAAACGGCGAATGTGCAAATAATTAACCAAACATGATGAACCGATAAATGCGAGTAAATTCATGATCTAACACGACGATGCATACGCATTTATTGACCGTCAGCCATAGTAAAATTGGTTTCAATACATCTGTAGTATGAAAAAAACGAAATAATAATTTTCAAAGATTCTCATCGACATATACAGGTGAATCATTTCGGTTAACTTTTTGTTGACCTTGAGAGGTGCATGTCTATGCACCGCCAGAATCATGGTGAATCTTTCGATCTTAAGGTTGATATCAGTATTACAAAACACCAAAAGATGTGCACACATCCAAGGTGCGTGCTTAAACAAAGGCTTATTCAGAAAGAGTTGTCGTGAAAAATCAATGGTCACAGCCACGGTGCAATCGAAATTAGTAATGATACGCCCGACAGATAGCGTGAACATTCAACGAAAAACGTTGTGGAGAAAATAATTTTATGGACCACCGATTTGATGGCGATGAGAATATGAATAACAGTATTTTGGATTGTCATTTGAACATTAACCACGTTAGCTAGGTCGAGCTTCACAAAGTACGAACCAGTATTGAGCATTGTGAACAAAACATCTGCGACAGGTAATGGATAGTGGTGAGTTTCCAAAACGGCATTCAAACCAGTTGAAAAATCGGCGCAGATTCGCCGTGTGTTAAAGATTCAAGATTCAAGATTCAAGAATCAATATTCATGGTTAAAAATCAAATTGCTGTACAGTACCATAGGATATACGTATAAAAAATTAAAAAAAATCGTTACTTGTATGATCATATCCGTGTTCTTCATAGGTGGAGAAAAATAATCCTCAATGGGGACACAGACTGAGGGAAGAGAATCTTTGGATGGACGGTAGTTCCGTGCGGTAAAAATATAGACATCAATATGTAGGGGCCAACGCAGTAGTTCTCAACATAAGGTTTCGTAACGTTTGTTTAAAGATGTGCTCGTTCGCTGAGGTAACAATATCTGTCAGCAAGCTATTCCACAAGAAGCATACACGAACAGCGAAGAAGTGACGACGACAATTCAATCGTGAGTGTGGGATTTGAAGGGTCAAAGGGTGGCTGCGTGTGGGGACAAACGAACCAAACTTGAAGAGGTGTTTGAGAGGGTGGGATTTCGCGTAGATGATTCGATATGTCAGAGTGAGGTCGTGTAGGATACGCCTGCGCTCGAGGGTGCACAGTCCAAGTCTGGTCAGTCGCTGCTCAAAGGGTAAATTAATCAATCCGGTAACCATTTTGGTTGCCTTGTGATAAATTCGTTCGAGGAGCGAGATGTTTTTTTCCATCCATGGCGTCCAAGCTTGTACAGCGTAGTCAACGACATAATGTATGTAAGTGTTTAGTAATTTCGCGAGTGAGTGTGGTGGGAAACGTCCGAAAATGCGTTTCAGTAAACCTAGCAAGCTGCACGCACGCTTGTAGACGGCTTCGCACTGTAGGCTGTTCTTCAAAGTGCCAGACACCAAGATTCCGAGATCTTTTTGTGATGTACTCCATTCAAGCGGGTGGCTGCCAAGTTTGTAGGTAAAGGGAACGGGTTTTCCGACTTGCAACATTTTGCACTTGCGGAAATTAAATGGCAGTTTGTTTTGGATTGACCACTGGTGCAGCTTATTCAAATCTCTTTGCAGAACTTGACAGTCCTCGATAGAGTTGACCTTCGTCCAGATTTTTACATCGTCTGCGAATAAAACAAGCTTACATGCTAGTAAGTTCGGTAGATCGTTTATAAATATGAGGAACAGTATTGGACCGAGAACCGAACCCTGAGGGACTCCGCTCGTGGCTTCAATCGTTCGAGAAGTTTCGCCATCTATTCTTACTTTTACTTTGCGTCCAGACAGGTAACTTGTGAACCATGTTAGTAGGTTTCCGATGACGCCAACATTCTGCAGTTTCTGAAGCAGTAAGGAGTGATTCACTCTGTCGAATGCTTTAGATATATCTAAGTAACCGGCATGGACGGAACCCCCTTGGTCTAATGCTTGCGTCCAATCATTTAGAGTCGTGAGCAAGTTAGACAGGCATGAATATGTTTTCCTAAATCCGTGTTGTGTGAAAGTTATTAACTGATGGTTCTCGAGATGTTCAACAAGTCGTTCACACACCAGGCGTTCCAAAATTTTAGAAACCGCTGAAAGAAGCGTCCCGGGGCGGTAATTCGCCGGATCAGAACGACTGCCCCCTTTGTAGATTGGTGTGATAACACCGGTTTTCCATTGAGTTGGTACGGTTCCCGTATTCAATGAGTGCCTGAATAGACCACATAGTGGTCCACAAAGCTCCAGCTCGCATGACTTCAGAACAACGGGTGTTATTCAATCCTCTTCTGGTGATTTGCGAACGTTCAGTCCGCGTAAATGCTTTCGCACAACCGTAGGATTTACCTCGATGTTGCTAAGGCATTCGACTTGTAGTGGGTGCGGCAAAGACGTCAGCGTTGACACGTTCTTTGGACAAAATACTTGCGCATAAAATGATATTAGGGCATCAGCTGTATCCTTGACATTATCAGTCAGTCCGTTCTCTGTCTGGATAGGAAATACCCCTGGCTTAACCTTGGTCGCGGTGTTTACGATGGTGTACAGCAACTTAGGATGTCGTTCCATCTGGTCGATCAGCTTCCAATGGTGATATTGCTTGTCTTCTCGAATTAAGGACGTCACCTTGTTACAAAAACTACGAAAGTGTTCCCAAGATGCGTCTGTTCGTGTTATTTTGTGTGCAGCCCATGCGGAATTTCGCATGGCTATCCACTTCCGAGTGCGGCTTCGGAGTTTGAAGCAAAATGTTCTTGATTTCCTTTTGGGAACACAGGTAGAATTGTCGTCTAGTTTTGTACCGATATAACTTAACAGACTAGAACAATGAGAATCTGCATTCGTAAGATCGATATGTTTTTCCTCCATCATCGTAATGGTACCGCGAAGGCCGAAGTAATCGACTCTCCTGATGAACTTAACGTCGCCCGACGCCCTTCTGGCGTTGCACACGAATTCGAAGGACAACATAAGATGGTCACTTAGCCCCAAAGGACTATGATACTGCACTGACACCACTGTTGTTGCTTCGGAGGTTAAAACCAGATCTAGAATTGATGATTCATTGAAGCGAATGAATGGACATGGTTGTATAGGGGAGTGAAAGTGATAATCTCACGGAATTTTACTCAAGAGTGATGATCTGTATCCAAATAGTTGTTCCAGTGTTTCGACTGTCTGTATGAATGAACGATCGCGTTTCTTTTGTGGCAAGGTAAAGTTACAATATTTATCGAGTTCACTGGGGCCAAGTTTGCGAACTAGGATTTTAAGTTTCCACGCATCGTCCTGTGCGGCAAAATGTACGCGGAATGAATCTTGTTGGAGCGCTGCTGCTCCCTGGAATTTCAATTTGAACCAATAAATCCATCAAATTTATTTGCTGTTCCAGCAAAATTTCCAATTTACTCTGATCCATTTTTAATAATAAACATGAATATTTTCGTCGCCAATAATGTTATATACGACCCAAGTTGAACCCGATTAATAATTACCCAAATGTTTAGCACTGAAAAACCTTTATGCTATTTGTCATAATTGACTAACTAAACCCAACAATTCGTGTAGCAAGAACAAAGGAAGGCATCCGGACAGAGAGTTTTACCATCTCTGACAAAAAGCGGAGATAATCTCGATTTCGGAATTAGGTTTCCGACATAATTCATTAATAGAACACAGTGCTAAATGGTCTAATGCTTGGTTGAGCTAATATTTATTTCATGCTAGGCGTCACGGTTTATTTTAACAAATTTAATAAAATATTTCCCTTTTGGATATCGCTATTACCAATTTGTGAATGTTGGCTGGATGCAGTTAAAATGTAGTACAACGGCGAATGTGCAAATAATTCAGCAAACATGATGAACCGATAAATGCGACTAAATTCATGATTTAAAGCGACGATGCATACGCATTTATTGACCATCAGCCATAGTAAAATTGGTTGCAATACATCTGTAGTATGAAACAAACGAAATAATAATTTTCATAGATTCTCATCGACATATACAGGTGAATCATTTCGGTTAACATTTTGTTGACCTTGTGAGGTGCACGCTTATGCACCGCCAGAATCATGGTGATTTCTTGCGAACTTGAAGTTTATATTAGTATTACAAAACAGCGAAAGATGTGCACACATCCAAGGTGCGTGTAGAAAAAAAGATGATTCACACTGAATTGTCCTGAAAAATCAATGGTCACAGCCACGGTGCAATCGAAACTAGTAATGATATGACCGACAGATAGCGTGAACATTCAACGAAAAACGTTGTGGAGAAAATAATTTTATGCACCACCTATTTGATGGCGATGAGAATATGAATAAGAGTATTTTGGATTGTCATTTGAACATTCTCCACATCCGCCGAAGTTCACAATTGCCCGCGATTGTTTTAGCTTGTGAATAGGGTTGTTACTCAATCGTTCCGTTCGCCTGACAGGTTGCTCAAAACGCGACCTGGAAATACCTGGTGCCGCGACATCTGTGCAGAAGAAAAGCAGATGGACATGACTTTGTTTGAGCCAATGTTAGCTATTGCTCCCATTTTAAACCGTTCTCGATCTGCTGGCACCATTGCAAATGGTTGGGAAACTGCTAGAATTACAGCGGTCTCCAAGACAAAGTCAAGATTATTCCGCTTTTTATCATGTTCTTCACTAGTTTTAAAACTCACAGAGTTTCTACTTAATAATGGCTCCCAATATACAATCTCATTAGAGGAAGAGTATCAATTTGCTTTACAGAAGCAACGTTCAAATGTTGACAAATGCAGTTTCCTGAAAGTTCACGTTGAATACCAGACTTTTCGAATTGATGCAAAAAGCATTGCATAGAAAACTCGATTGGGTAGGAATGATTTCAATTCCACACATTTGAGTCAGCAACGTTGGCTTATCATAGAAATTGCGAGCCTTTATCGGACACGAGAGTTTCCGGCAATCCATGCTGACTAAACGAAAGACGCAGTGTGCTGATCCTGTTGCTGGATGTTGCAGATGACATCTCGATGATTTCGGGCCATCTCGTGGAAGAATCGCGCACAACGAGGTACCTGACATCGTTTATTGGACCAGCGAAACCGACATTGAATATTTGACACGGTTGTTACGTGTGGGTCATGGTGCAATTGGTACACGGTTTGGCATGTTGGCTGCCTGCTGGCGAATAGATCCATATCTACGTCCATAACACTCCAATAAACGAAACTTCGAGCGATCGCCTTCATGCGTTGAATGCATGGGTGACCATTGTGGTATTGTCGAAGTACACGATTGCGTAGATTCTTTGGAACATCAACGCAATCATTGAACATTAGACACTCGTCAATAATTAAAAACGATTCACGTATTCCGTAGAATTGCGAGAGTTTCCCAACAGGCGTTAATTTCGGCCAACCGCAGTGAATATACGTGATTGCTTACATCAAATTTTCATATGATTGCGTACATTTTTCAATGTCCTAAGTTTTGACGGGCAATCCCCGCACTGCCTCATCGAATTGTCGCTGCGTAGCTTGCTCGAGGGAGACGCATGCATTGACTGTATGCTCGTCTGGTTGATCTGAAACAGGAATTAGGCGGGACACACGTCCGCTTGAACAAAATCTTCGGAACCGCGATATCTTATATGGGAATCGTATCCTAATAGTGTGAGAGACCATCATTGTTACTGGTTTGCAGATTGTGCTGATGTACATTTTCGAGCCAAATATCGAAATCAAAGGCTTGTAGTCGGTTAGCAACGTTAGGGGACGGCTATAGATCAACTTGTAGAATCGTTTGACCGCGAAGATTAAAGCTAATGTTTCATTTTTGATTTGACCATAGTTGCGTTCGACTGGAGTCAATGATGGTGAAGCATGCATAATCGTCTTCTCGTTTCCATCAGGAAACCCGTGGAGTATTACAGCACCAACACCATATCCAGATGCATAGGCTGCCACGAGGTTTGGCTGCTTGGAATGGTAGTGCATCAGTAACACGTTTGATGTTAACAGTGATTTTAGCTTAATAAATGCTGTTTCGCATTCGCGTGACCAATTCCATGGGACATCTTTTAGTAGAATTCGATTGAGCGGAGGACACAGTGTGGTGTGACGGTAGGAATGCACTGCAAAAACCGATCATACCAACGAATCATCGCAGTGATGTAACATCGTTTGTGGCCGGCATCTGCTGGATTGATTCTATGTTCTCAGGGTCAGGGTGACGTCCACTTTGATCGAAAATGAAACCAAGGTATTTTATTGATTTCATATGGAACTGGTATTTCTCGAGACGCAAGCGTTTACCAGTTTCAGCGACGTGTTTGAACGTCTGTTTAAAGCGATCTTCGAGTTCTTTGGCGGAGGACTCGACAATGTGTAGATCGTCCAGGTATGCGGCCAGACCAGGGATGCCGGACTTGATTGTGTCCATCAATTGCTGGAAAACTGCAGGAGCAGTCTTCACACCAAAAGAAAAACATTGATGCTGGAACAATCCCTTGTGGGTATTATCCGTTAGCAGTTCTCCTGAGTCATGTGCAACTTCTATCTGCAGATAAGCGTCAGCTAGGTCGAGCTTTGCAAAGTACGAACCTTTATTGAGCATTGTGAACAAATCATCTTTGACAGGTAATGGATAGTGGTCATTTTCCAAAACGGCATTTAAACCAGTTGAAAAATCGGCGCAGATACGCTGTGTGTTAAAGAGTGATGATCTGTATCCGAATAGTTGTTTCAGTGTTTCGACTATCTGTATGAATGAACGGTCGCGTTGCTTTTGTGGCAAGATGAAGTTACAAAATTTATCGAGTTTACTTGGGCCAAGTATGCGAACTAGGGTTTTAAGTTTCCACGCATCGTCCTTTGCGGCAAAATGTACGCGGAATAAATCTTGTTGGAGCACTGCTGCTCGCTGGAATTTTACTTTGAACTAACAAATCCATCAAATTTATTTGCTGTTCCATCAAAATTTCCAATTCACTCTGATCACTTTTTCAATAATAAACATAAACATTTTCCTCGCCAATAATGTTATATACTACCCGAGTGGAACCCAAGTAATAATTACTCAAATTTTTAGCGCTGAAAAACCTGTATGCTATTTGTCATATTTTGCTAACTAAACCCAACACTTGGCGTAGGAAGAACGGAGGCAGGCCCGTTCAGAATGAGCGAGCTTTACCGTCTCTGACCAAAAAGCCATTAGGCTGCGGCTAGTATGTATTTATATACACAACGGTCGTGGTCAATCCCCATCAATCTTGCTGGGCAACTCTATGGGCGTGTAAGATTGGTTGTGGTGCATTTACATTCAAAATGCATTAAAGCATGAGTGCTGATGATTTCAACCGCGAAAGTGACGGTTTAATCTTCGATTGCGTCCTCATACTATGGAATATGTGAAGATAGCTTCTGGTGGACCAAACAAAGCTATGACCACGATTAGGTTTATTGCCAATACAATGCGAACTACATTATACGTTATCTTGGGGACGATCGAACAATTTCCGTCAGTTATTTTGCTCAAGACATCTGTTAGCAAACGGGATAGATACGATTATATCGGAGATGATCTCGATTTCGGAATTAGGTTTCCGATATAATTCGTTAATAGAACACACAGTGGTGAACGGTCCAATGTTTGGTTGAGCTAATATTTATTCCATGCTATGCGTCACGGTTAATTTCAACGAATTTAATAAAATATATCCCTTTTGGATATCGCTATTACCAATTTGTGAATGTTGGCTGGATGCAGTTAAAATGTCGTAAAACGGCGAATGTGCAAATAATTCACCAAACATGATGAACCGATAAATGCGAGTAAATTCATGATCTAACACGACGATGCATACGCATTTATTGACCGTCAGCCATAGTAAAATTGGTTTCAATACATCTGTAGTATGAAAAAACGAAATAATAATTTTCAAAGATTCTCATCGACATATACAGGTGAATCATTTCGGTTAACTTTTTGTTGACCTTGTGAGGTGCACGTCTATGCACCGCCAGAATCATGGTGAATCTTTCGATCTTAAGGTTGATATCAGTATTACAAAACACCAAAAGATGTGCACACATCCAAGGTGCGTGCAGAAACAAAAGCTTATTCACACTGAGTTGTCGTGAAAAATCAATGGTCACAGCCACGGTGCAATCGAAACTAGTAATGATACGACCGACAGATAGCGTGAACATTCAACGAAAAACGTTGTGGAGAAAATAATTTTATGGACCACCGATTTGATGGCGATGAGAATATGAATAACAGTATTTTGGATTGTCATTTGAACATTAACCACGTTAGCTAGGTCGAGCTTCACAAAGTACGAACCAGTATTGAGCATTGTGAACAAAACATCTGCGACAGGTAATGGATAGTGGTGAGTTTCCAAAACGGCATTCAAACCAGTTGAAAAATCGGCGCAGATTCGCCGTGTGTTAAAGATTCAAGATTCAAGATTCAAGAATCAATATTCATGGTTAAAAATCAAATTGCTGTACAGTACCATAGGATATACGTATAAAAAATTAAAAAAAAACGTTACTTGTATGATCATATCCGTGTTCTTCATAGGTGGAGAAAAATAATCCTCAATGGGGACACAGACTGAGGGAAAAGAATCTTTGGATGGACGGTAGTTCCGTGCGGTAAAAATATAGACATCAATATGTAGGGGCCAACGCAGTAGTTCTCAACATAAGGTTTCGTAACGTTTGTTTAAAGATGTGCTCGTTCGCTGAGGTAACAATATCTGTCGGCAAGCTATTCCACAAGAAGCATACACGAACAGCGAAGAAGTGACGACGACAATTCAATCGTGAGTGTGGGATTTGAAGGGTCAAAGGGTGGCTGCGTGTGGGGACAACCGAACCAAACTTGAAGAGGTGTTTGAGAGGGTGGGATTTCGCGTAAATGATTCGATATGTCAGAGTGAGGTTGTGTAGGATACGCCTGCGCTCGAGGGTGCACAGTCCAAGTCTGGTCAGTCGCTGCTCAAAGGGTAAATAATTCAATCCGGTAACCATTTTGGTTGCCTTGTGATAAATTCGTTCGAGGAGCGAGATGTTTTTTTCCATCCATGGCGTCCAAGCTTGTACAGCGTAGTCAACGACAGGATGTATGTAAGTGTTTAGTAATTTCGCGAGTGAGTGTGGTGGGAAACGTCCGAAAATGCGTTTCAGTAAACCTAGCAAGCTGCACGCACGCTTGTAGACGGCTTCGCACTGTAGACTGTTCTTCAAAGTGCCAGACACCAAGATTCCGAGATCTTTTTGTGATGTACTCCATTCAAGCGGGTGGCTGCCAAGTTTGTAGGTAAAGGGAACGGGTTTTCCGACTTGCAACATTTCGCACTTGCGGAAATTAAATGGCAGTTTGTTTTGGATTGACCACTGGTGCAGCTTATTCAAATCTCCGTGCAGAACTTGACAGTCCTCGATAGAGTTGACCTTCGTCCAGATTTTTACATCATCTGCGAATAAAACAAGCTTACATGCTAGTAAGTTCGGTAGATCGTTTATAAATATGAGAAACAGTATCGGACCGAGAACCGAACCCTGAGGGACTCCGCTCGTGGCTTCAATTGTTCGAGAAGTTTCACCATCTATTCTGACTTTTACTTTGCGTCCAGACAGGTAACTTGTGAACCATGTTAGTAGGTTTCGATGACGCCAACATTCTGCAGCTTCTGAAGCAGTAAGGAGTGATTCACTCTGTCGAATGCTTCAGATATATCTAAGTAACCGGCATGGACGGAACCCCCTTGGTCTAGTGCTTGCGTCCAGTCATTTAGAGTCGTGAGCAAGTTAGACAGGCATGAATATGTTTTCCTAAATCCGTGTTGCGTGAAAGTTATTAGCTGATGGTTCTCGAGATGTTCAACAAGTCGTTCACACACCAGGCGTTCCAAAATTTTAGAAACCGCTTAAAGAAGCGTCACGGGGCGGTAATTCGCCGGATCAGAACGACTGCCCCCTTTGTAGATTGGTGTGATAACACCGGTTTTCCATTGAGTTTGTACGGTTCCCGTATTCAATGAGTGCCTGAATAGACCACTTAGTGGGCCACAAAGCTCCAGCTCGCATGACTTAGAACAGCGGGTGTTATTCCATCCTCTCCTGGTGATTTGCGAACGTTCAGTCCGCGTAAATGCTTTCGCACAACCGTAGGATTTACCTCGATGTTGCTAAGGCATTCGACTTGTAGTGGGTGCGGCAAAGACGTCAGCGTTGACACGTTCTTTGAACAAAATACTTGCGCATAAAATGATATTAGGTCATCAGCTGTATCCTTGACATTATCAGTCAGTCCGTTCTCTGTCTGGATAGGAAATACACCTGGCTTAACCTTGGTCGCGGTGTTTACGATGGTGTACAGCAACTTAGGATGTCGTTCCATCTGGTCGATCAGCTTCCAATGGTGATATTGCTTGTCTTCTCGAATTAGGGACGTCACCTTGTTACGAAAACTACGAAAGTGTTCCCAAGATGCGTCTGTTCGTATTATTTTGTGTGCAGCCCATGCGGAATTTCGCATGGCTATCCACTTCCGAGTGCGGCTTCGAAGTTTGAAGCAAAATGTTCTTGATTTCCTTTTGGGAACACAGGTAGAATTGTCGTCTAGTTTTGTACCGATATAACTTAACAGACTAGATTAATGAGTAACTGCATTCGTGAAATCGATATGTTTTTCCTCCATCATCGTAATGGCACCGCAAAGGCCGAAGTAATCGACTCTCATGATGAACTTAACGTCCCTGGACGCCCTTTTGGCGTTGCACACGAATTCGAAGGACAACACAAGATGATCACTTAGCCCAAAAGGACTATGATACTGCACTGACTCCAGTGCTGTTGCTTCGCAGGTTAAAACCAGATCTAGAATTGATGATTCATTGAGGCCCCTTTATCGAGTGAATGAGTGGACATGGTTGTATAGGGGAGTGAAAGTGAAAATCTCACGGAATTTGTACTCAAGAGTGATGATCTGTATCAAAATAGTTGTTTCAGTGTTTCGACTGTCTGTATGAATGAACGGTCGCGTTTCTTTTGTGGCAAGATAAAGTTACAATATTTATCGATTTCACTGGGGACAAGCTTGCGAACTAGGAGTCCAAGTTTCCACCCATGGTCCTGTGCGGCGAACTCTAGCGGAATAAATCTTAACACCTACGGAACCACCTCTCCAACATAACATTAGCTTCAGCGACAAAATTAAATTCATGGATACTATTAGCAATACAATCGAAGGATGGTTGGACACTGCTACTCGCTGGAATTTTACTTTGAACTAATAATTTTATCAACATTATTTTCTGCTCGAGCAAAATTTACAATTTAATTTGATCCATTTTTTATAATAAACAAAAATATCCCCGTCGCCAATAATGTTATATACTACCCGAGTAGAACCCAAGTAATAATTATTTTGTAATAATAATTGGTTTTAATACATCTGTAGTATGAAAAAAACGAAATTATAATTTTCATAGATTCTCATCGACATATACAGGTGAATCATTTCGGTTAACATTTTGTTGACCTTGTGAGGTGCACGTCTATGCACTGCCAGAATCATGGTGATTCTTGCGAACTAAAAGTTGATATCAGTATTACCAAACACCGAAAGATGTGCACACATCCAAGGTGCGTACAGAAACAAAAGCTTATTCACACTGAGTTGTCGTGAAAAATCAATGGTCACAGCCACGGTGCAATCGAGACTGGTAATGATATGACCGACAGTTAGTGTGAACATAAAACGAAAAACGTTGTTGAGAAAATAATTTTATGGACCACCGATTTGATGGCGATAAGAATATGAATAACAGTATTTTGGATTGTCAGTCAGCAACGTTGGTCTATCATAGAAATAGCGAGCCTTTATCGGACACGAGAGTTTTCGGCAATCAATGCTGACTAAACAAACGACACAGTATGCGGATCCTGTTGCTGGATGTTGCAGATGACATCTCGATGATTTCGGGCCATCTCGAGTAAGAATCGAGCACAACGAGGTACATGACATCGTTTATTGGACCAGCGGAGCCGACATTAATTAGTTGACACGAGTTTCTGGGTGTGGGCCATGGTGCAATTGGTACACGGTTTGGCATTTTGGCTGCCTGCTGACGAATAGTTCGATATCTACGTCCATACCTCTCCAATAAACGAAACTTCGAGCGATCGTCTTCATGCGTTGAATGCATGTGTGACCATTGTGGTATTGTCGGAGTACACGGTTGCGTAGATTCTTTGGAACAACAACGCCATCATTAAACATTAGACACTTGTCAATAATTAAAAGCGATTCACGTATTTCGAAGAATTGCGAGAGTTCCCTAGCAGGCGTAAATTTCGGCCAACCGCAGTGAGTATACATGATTGCTTACAGCAAATTCTCATCTGATTGCGTACATTGTTCAATGTCCTCAGGTTTGACGGGCAATCTTCGCACTGCGTCATCAAATTGTCGCTGCGTAACTTGCTAGATTGAGATGCTTGCATTGACTGTATACTCGTCTGGTTGATCTGAAACAGGGATTAGGCGGAACAGCACGTTCGCTTGACCAAAATCTTCGGAACCGCGATATCTTATATGGAAATCGTATCCTAAGAGTGTGAGAGACAATCATCGTTACTGGTTTGCAGAATGTGCTGGTATACCTTTTTTCGAGCCGAATATCGAAATCACAGGCTAGTAGTCGGTTAGCAACGTAAAGGGACGGCTATAGATCGACTAGTAAAATCGTTTGACCGCGAATATGAAAGCTAATTCTTCTTTTTGATTTGACCATAGTTGCGTTCGCCTGGCGTCAATGATGGTGAAGCATGCATAATCGTCTTATCGTTTCCCTCTGGAAACACGTGGAGTATTGCAGCACCAACACCATATCCAGATGCATAGGCTGCTAATAGGTTCGGCAGCTTGGAATCGTAGTGCATCAGTAGCATGTTTGATGTTAACAGTGATTTTAGCTTAATAATTGCTGTTTCGCATTCGCGTGACCAATTCCATGGGACATCTTTTTGAAGAAGTCGATTGAGCGGTGGACACAGTGTGGTGTGATGGTAGAAATGCACTGCAAAAACTGATCATACCAACGAATCATCGCAGTGATGTAACATCGTTTGAGGCCGGCATCTGCTGGATTGATTCTATGTTCCCAGGGTCAGGGTGACGTCCACTTTGATCGAAAATGAAACCAAGGTATTTTATTGATTTCATATGGAACTGGTATTTCTCGAGACGCAAGCGTTTACCAGTTTCAGCGACGTGTTTGAACGTCTGTTTAAAGCGATCTTCGAGTTCTTTGGCGGAGGACTCGACAATGTGTAGATCGTCCAGGTATGCGGCCAGACCAGGGATGCCGGACTTGATTGTGTCCATCAATTGCTGGAAAACTGCAGGAGCAGTCTTCACACCAAAAGAAAAACATTGATGCTGGAACAATCCCTTGTGGGTATTATCCGTTAGCAGTTCTCCTGAGTCATGTGCAACTTCTATCTGCAGATAAGCGTCAGCTAGGTCGAGCTTTGCAAAGTACGAACCTTTATTGAGCATTGTGAACAAATCATCTTTGACAGGTAATGGATAGTGGTCATTTTCCAAAACGGCATTTAAACCGGTTGAAAAATCGGCGCAGATACGCTGTGTGTTAAAGAGTGATGATGTGTATCCGAATAGTTGTTTCAGTGTTTCGACTATCTGTATGAATGAACGGTCGCGTTGCTTTTGTGGCAAGATGAAGTTACAAAATTTATCGAGTTTACTTGGGCCAAGTATGCGAACTAGGGTTTTAAGTTTCCACGCATCGTCCTTTGCGGCAAAATGTACGCGGAATAAATCTTGTTGGAGCACTGCTGCTCGCTGGAATTTTGCTTTGAACTAACAAATCCATCAAATTTATTTGCTGTTCCATCAAAATTTCCAATTCACTCTGATCACTTTTTCAATAATAAACATAAACATTTTCCTCGCCAATAATGTTATATACTACCCGAGTGGAACCCAAGTAATAATTACTCAAATTTTTAGCGCTGAAAAACCTGTATGCTATTTTTCGTAATTTGCTAACTGAACCCAACACTTGGCGTAGGAAGAACGGAGGCAGGCCCGTTCAGAATGAGCGAGCTTTACCGTCTCTGACCAAAAAGCCATTAGGCTGCGGCTAGTATGTATTTATAAACACAATGGTCGTGGCCAATCCCCATCAATCTTGCTGGGCAACTCTATGGGCGTGTAAGATTGGTTTTGGTGCATTTACATTCAAAATGCATTAAAGCATGAGTGCTGATGATTTCAACCGCGAAAGTGACGGTTTAATCTTCGATTGCGTCCTCATACTATCGAATATGTGAAGATTGCTTCTGGTGGACCAAACAAAGCTATGACCACGATTAGGTTTATTGCCAATACAATGCGAACTACATTATACGTTATCTTGGGGACGATCGAACAATTTCCGTCAGTTATTTTGCTCAAGACATCTGTTAGCAAACGGGATAGATACAATTATATCGGAGATGATCTCGATTTCGGAATTAGGTTTCCGATATAATTCGTTAATAGAACACACAGTGGTGAACGGTCCAATGTTTGGTTGAGCTAATATTTATTCCATGCTATGCGTCACGGTTAATTTCAACGAATTTAATAAAATATATCCCTTTTGGATATCGCTATTACCAATTTGTGAATGTTGGCTGGATGCAGTTAAAATGTCGTAAAACGGCGAATGTGCAAATAATTCACCAAACATGATGAACCGATAAATGCGAGTAAATTCATGATCTAACACGACGATGCATACGCATTTATTGACCGTCAGCCATAGTAAAATTGGTTTCAATACATCTGTAGTATGAAAAAAACGAAATAATAATTTTCAAAGATTCTCATCGACATATACAGGTGAATCATTTCGGTTAACTTTTTGTTGACCTTGTGAGGTGCACGTTTATGCACCGCCAGAATCATGGTGAATCTTTCGATCTTAAGTTTGATATCAGTATTACAAAACACCAAAAGATGTGCACACATCCAAGGTGCGTGCAGAAACAAAAGCTTATTCACACTGAGTTGTCGTGAAAAATTAATGGTCACAGCCACGGTGCAATCGAAACTAGTAATGATACGACCGACAGATAGCGTGAACATTGAACGAAAAACGTTGTGGAGAAAATAATTTTATGGACCACCGATTTGATGGCGAATAGAATATGAATAACAGTATTTTGGATTGTCATTTGAACATTAACCACGTTAGCTAGGTCGAGCTTCACAAAGTACGAACCAGTATTGAGCATTGTGAACAAAACATCTGCGACAGGTAATGGATAGTGGTGAGTTTCCAAAACGGCATTCAAATCAGTTGAAAAATCGGCGCAGATTCGCCGTGTGTTAAAGATTCAAGATTCAAGATTCAAGAATCAATATTCATGGTTAAAAAAACAAATTGCTGTACAGTACCATAGGATTTACGTATAAAAAATTAAAAAAATCGTTACTTGTATGATCATATCCGTGTTCTTCATAGGTGGAGCAAAAATAATCCTCATTGGCAACACAGACTGAGGGGAAAGAATCTTTGGATGGACGGTAGTTCCGTGCGTTAAAAAAGTATAGACATCAATAGGTAGAGGCCAACGCAGTAGTTCTCAACATAAGGTTTCGTAACCTTTGTTTAAAGATGTGCTCGTTCGCTGAGGTAACAATATCTGTCGGCAAGCTATTCCACAAGAAGCTTACACGAACAGCGAAGAAGTGACGACGACAATTCAATCGTGAGTGTGGGATTTGAAGGGTCAAAGGGTGGCTGCGTGTGGGGACAACCGAACCAAACTTGAAGAGGCGTTTGAGACGGTGGGATTTCGCGTAAATGATTCGATATGTCAGAGTGAGGTTGTGTAGGATACGCCTGCGCTCGAGAGTGCACAGTCCAAGTCTGATCAGTCGCTGCACGAAGGGTAAATAATTCAATCCGGTAACCATTTTGGTTGCCTTGTGATAAATTCGTTCGAGGAGCGAGATGTTTTTTCATCCATGGCTTCCAAGCTTGTACAGCGTAGTCAACGACCGGATGTATGTAATTGTTTAGTAATTTCGCGAGTGAGTGTGGTGGGAAACGTCCGAAAATGCGTTTCAGTAGACCTAGCAAGCTGCACGCACGCTTGTAGACGGCTTCGCACTGTAGACTGTTCTTCAAAGTGCCAGACACCAAGATTCCGAGAACTTTTTGTGATGTACTCCAATCAATCGGGTGGCTGCCAAGTTTGTAGGTAAAGGGAACGGGTTTTCCGACTTGCAACATTTCGCACTTGCGGAAATTAAATGGCAGTTTGTTTTGGATTGACCACTGGTGCAGCTTATTCAAATCTCCTTGCAGAACTTGACAGTCCTCGATAGAGTTGACCTTCGTCCAGATTTTTACATCATCTGCGAATAAAACAAGCTTACATGCTAGTAAGTTCGGTAGATCGTTTATAAATATGAGAAACAGTATCGGACCGAGAACCGAACCCTGAGGGACTCCGCTCGTGGCTTCAATTGTTCGAGAAGTTTCACCATCTATTCTGAATTTTACTTTGCGTCCAGACAGGTAACTTGTGAACCATGTTAGTAGGTTTCCGATGACGCCAACATTCTGCAGCTTCTGAAGCAGTAATGAGTGATTCACTCTGTCGAATGCTTTAGATATATCTAAGTAACCGGCATGAACGGAACCCCCTTGGTCTAGTGCTTGCGTCCAGTCATTTAGAGTCGTGAGTAAGTTAGACAGGCATGAATATGTTTTCCTAAATCCGTGTTGCGTGAAAGTTATTAGCTGATGGTTCTCGAGATGTTCAACAAGTCGTTCACACACCAGGCGTTCCAAAATTTTAGAAACCGCTGAAAGAATCGTCACGGGGCGGTAATTCGCCGGATCAGAACGACTGCCCCCTTTGTAGATTGGTGTGATAACACCGGTTTTCCATTGAGTTGGTACGGTTCCCGTAATCAATGAGTGCCTGAATAGACCACTTAGTGGGCCACAAAGCTCCAGCTCGCATGACTTCAGAACAGCGGGTGTTATTCCATCCTCTCCTGGTGATTTGCGAACGTTCAGTCCCCGTAAATGTTTTCGCACAACCGTAGGATTTACCTCGATGTTGCTAAGGCATTCGACTTGTAGTGGGTGCGGCAAAGACGTCAGCGTTGACACGTTCTTTGGACAAAATACTTGCGAATAAAATGATATTAGGGCATCAGCTGTATCCTTGACATTATCAGTCAGTCCGTTCTCTGGCTTAACCTTGGTCGCGGTGTTTACGATGGTGTACAGCAACTTAGGATATGGTTCAATCTGGTCGTTCAGCTTCCAATGGTGATATTGCTTGTCTTGTCGAATTAGGGACGTCACCTTGTTACGAAAACTACGAAAGTGTTCCCAGGATGCTTCTGTTCGTATTAAATTGTGTGCAGCCCATGCGGAATTTCGCATGGCTATCCACTTCCAAATGCGGCTTCGAAGTTTGAAGCAAAATGTTCTTGATTTCCTTTTGGGAACACAGGTAGAATTGTCGTCTAGTTTTGTACCGATATAACTGAACAGACTAGAACAATGAGTATCTGCATTCGTAGGATCGAGATGTTTTTCCTCCATCATCGTAATGGCACCGCGAAGGCCGAAGTAATCCTCTCTCCTGATGAACGTAACGTCGCCCGTCGCCCGTCTGGCGTTGCACACAAATTCGAAGGACAACACCAGATTGTCACTGCACTGACTCCACTGCAGTTTCTTCGGATGTTAAAACCAGATCTAGAATTGATGATTCATTGAGGCCCCTTTGTCGAGTGAATGGATCGACATGGTTGTATAGGGGAGTGAAAGTGATAATCTCACGGAATTTGTACTCAAGAGTGATGATCTGTATCCAAATAGTTGTTTCAGTGTTTCGACTGTCTGTATGAATGAACGGTCGCGTTTCTTTTGTGGCAAGATAAAGTTACAATATTTATCGAGTCCACTGGGGCCAAGTTTGCGAACTAGGATTTTAAGTTTCCACGCATCGTCCTGTGCGGCAAAATGTACGCGGAATAAATCTTGTTGGAGCACTGCTGCTCGCTGGAATTTTACTTTGAACTAATAAATCCATGAAATTTATTCGCTGTTCCAGCAAAATTTCTAATTTACTATGATCCATTTTTTGATAATAATCAGATATTTTCGTCGCCAATAATGTTATATATTACCCGAGTAGAACCCAAGTAATAATTACCCAAATTTTTAGCACTGAAAAACCTTTATGGTATTTGTCATAATTGACTAACTAAACCCAACAATTCGCATAGCAAGAACAAAGACAGGCATCCAGACAAAGAGCTTTACCATCTCTGATTAAAAAGCCATTAGGCTGCGGCTCGTCTGTATTGATAAACACGACGGTCGTGGCCAATCCACATCAAACTTACTGGGCCACTTGATGGGCTTGATGGACTTGATTGGTTGTGATGTATTCACATTCAAAATGCATTGAAGCATCAGCGCTAATGAATTCTACAGCGAAAGTGACGGTTTAATTCTTGCTAGCGTGCTTATACTATGGAATATGTGAAGATAGCTTCTTGTGGAGCAAACAAAGATATGACCTCAATTAGGTTTACTACCAATCTAATGCGAACTTAATTATACGTTATCTTGTGGACGATCGGACAATTTTCGTCACTCATTTTGTTCAAGAAATCTGTTAGCAAACGGGAAAGATACGATTATATCGGAGATAATCTCGATTTCGGAATTAGGTTTTTTGATATAATTCCCTAATAGAACACAGAGTGGTAAATGGTCCAATGCTTGGTTGAGCTAATATTTATTTTATGCAAGGCGTCACGGTTTATTTCAACAAATTTAATAAAATATATCCCTTTTGGATATCGCTATTACCAATTTGTGAATGTTGGCTGGATGCAGTTAAAATGTCGTGAAACGGCGAGTGTGCAAATCATTCACCAAACATGATGAACCGATAAATGCGAGTTAATACATGATTTAACACGACGAGGCATACACATTTATTGACCATCAGCCATAGTAAAATTGGTTTTAATACATCTGTAGTATGAAAAAAACGAAATAATAATTTTCATAGATTCTCATCGACATATGTAGGTGAATCATTTCGGTTAACATTTTGTTGACCTTGTGAGGTGCACGTCTATGCACCGCCAGAATCATGGTGATTCTTGCGAACTTAAAGTTGATATCAGTATTACCAAACACCGAAAGATGTGCACACATCCAAGGTGCATGCAGAAAAAAAAGATGATTCACACCGAATTGTCCAGAAAAATCAATGGTCACAGCCACGGTGCAATCGAAACTAGTAATGATACGACCGACAGATAGCGTGAACATTCAACGAAAAACGTTGTGGAGAAAATAATCTTATGCACCACCGATTTGACGGCGATGAGAATATGAATAACAGTATTTTAGATTGTCATTTGAACATTCACCACATCCGCCGAAGTTCACAATTGCCCGCGATTGTTTTAGCTTATGAATAGGGTTGTTACTCAATCGTCGCGTTAGCTTGACATGTTCACTTGTTTCAGTATTCTCTGAAGAATCGAGATGGGTTTGTTGAGATTGCTATCGTAAACAGTATCAGAAAGACAACTGACAGGAATCATGGTACATGATTTGATTTGCAATTAGCTTGTGCAAATGTTCTTCTTCAATTTCAAGTATTTTCACCATAAATCTTCTGGTCTTTCCTTATACGATACCCGTACTTCCACAGTAATTAGTCCAAATTCCATCAAACTAGATCTCAGATAACAAGATTTTGATAACATGGTTTGTGTGCTTACAAAGGTTGAATGTTTTCTATTACAATATTTAAGCAAGAAATGTTCAATAAAAGTATCAAGTTCATAAAATGTAATTTAGATCACGAGATATAGCGGGCTTCAAAGCACCTACAAAGTTTTCAGCTATTTCAATCGAATGTGGATGTTTTGGCATTGTAAAAATGTCCGCAATCAAGTGATAGTAACCACTGAGTAATTTATGAAGCAGATAAATGGCTTCCATTGTCACTCAGAACAGGTATATGTTAACCTTCACTTCTGAATAATATTCATAACGCAAGCATTGTGAAATAAGAATTGAGATTAGTAAGGGATACGTCTGGCGATTTTGAATATGAAGTGATGACTACAAGAGTATAGCATTTCATTATGAATGGCCCACAGTTATTTATATTAAAACGTATACAGGCTACGCATTTCAGTGACCATAGATTCCATATAACTGGCTGACATAATCAACTGAGTTGACAAGAACGTCCCCACAGAAACAGTTATGCAGATAATACTATGAATTTCAAATCACAAACATTATTGTCGGCGCAATGATTTCAGCTTTTCAATGCCTAGGTGTCCTAAATACAAATCATCAAGAATTAGTTTTTCGAAATAAAAGAGGAATAACAATACGTTCATTTATACACAACAGAGCTTTATCTGTCAAAAAACAAGTCATCACAAAGTTGATATTAAGCCGGGATATTTTTCTTGGATTAAACGGACAAACATCGTTTATTTGCAGGCGTTATCCGACCAAAGTATTTCCTTGCTTAAATCTTAAATCTGAACGAGAGACACAAAACGGTTAAACAAACAATCAGTATTCAACGGTATAAAATTTAATATTGAAAACAGTGAATCTGCATCGGCAGCAAAATTTTTGATGCACTTATAATACTTTTGTAAAACTCTCATTACCGATCAAAGTTCACTCAAAGATTTTGGTGATTCCATCTCCACCAGGGGTTTCAGAGAATTCTGCTCTGGACGGAGTCCATGAGTAGATACCCAGTATCCGAGGCAATCAATCTCATTATCAGAAACAATGCATTTAACCGTACTCAAATTCACGTTATAATGTTTGAAACGAGAGATTTGAGCAAGCTCACGTTGATCGTGTACGCAATTAAACGGTGCATGTATAATAATGTCGTCTAGATAAAATTTAACACCGGGAAACCATCAACAATATTTTTCATCACATATTGAAAAACAGTAAATCTAAAAGGATTCAAAATTTATACAATGTAATCGAAATGGTGTGTTAATGATTGTATCCTTGATTGATGATCATCAAGAGTTATATGTAGATAGGCATTTGTTAGATTGATTTTTAAGAAAACACATGACCCATGTACAAGCGATAAGATAGCTTCAGTTCCATTATTTGTGAAACTTTGATTTATCAGTTGAGGTCAATTGAAACTATGTTTTCTTCAAAAACACGAGGCGTTTTCATGGGCGTTACTGTTGTCGTGACCATGGGAATAAGAATACTACGTTGACACAAATAAATAAACACTTT